>JAAAKG020087704.1:0-16480 GCA_010014905.2 Druon quercuslanigerum | reverse complement strand
GGAGGAGGCTGCTGAAACACTCGGATTTAACTTCAGTATCAGGGGTGAGCAGAATGCATCAAATTTTATCTATCTCGCGTACTCAATCCTGAAAGCCCGGATTCAGAAAGCACAGGAGAAAAGCTTCCGGGAACAGCTTCTCGATAAGAGGATGCACAGCATCTTCCACAGAAATGTGGAGGATCAGTCAATGACGTGTGAGCTGTCTTTTGCTTTCCTTAAATCACATGGATTAAAGCCCAGCACGGAGGGTTTCATTTTGGCATGTCAAGATTATGTCATTTCCACCTTAACATATCGTTTCCACATTTCGAGCTAAGCATTCTCGATGATAGCTGCAGGGCGTGCCATACACACCCCGAGCATCTAGGGCACATACTATCTAGTTTTTTAACTCATGCGAGAACGATTTACATCATAAAGCCACAATGCGGCACTAAGAGTGCTTTATTACCATCTTTGTCACTCTTACGGCATTAACCTTAATATCGCTCCGCTAAACGCTCATATGAAAATAGATTCAACTGTCGAGAATGAGAAGTGTCGCATATACTAGAACTTAATATTCTCGACAATTGTTTCTGTCACACACTTAAAGTCTGACACAATTCTCCTTAACTTCGAGAAGCAAACCACCTTCGTTATCCAATTTTCGGCACAGGCTGAGAAAAACATCAGAGCCAAGAAGTTGCGAGGATGGTAACCGGAATATTCTGTTAAGTTAATCGTCCTTATCATCGGTGTTCTTAGAGGTGCCAAGCTTTCACTCCTCAATAGCCTAAAAAGCATCCCTGTGTGTGAACAATATGCTAAAACACTTGCGGGGAAAATGCAGAAGGCGGTCGTCCTTGGGTCGCCCCGTGTCCTCAAGGTGCACGAGACTTTTGCCGGATCGTCGTATTGATTTCGTCACAGACTGTAACCACCTATCTCACGGTCTGGAGAATTTTAATTAATTAAATTTAATTAATTAAATTTTAATAATTAATAATTAAATAATTAAATTTAATTAAAATTTTACAGCAATTTCGCTAGGATCGAGTGCAATTTTTCAGATTAACAGTCGATCCCGGTAAAACCCTTCGGTTGTTTTAATTATTTATATTGAAGGATTAAGATTTGAAAACGTACAAAAACAAAAAATTTTAAAATTTGTAAATGTTTATTTTAAATTTAATAATTTCGAAATAGAATGATTTCAGATTTCAATTTCAAATATAGAGCAATACCACAATGCTTGAAGTTGAATAATGTAAAACTATAAGCTTTTGAATTGAAATAATTCTTATTTCGAAGTGATTAAGATTTGACAGTTTGAAGTTGAAAACTCAGTGGAATGTGTCAAAGTTAAAGATCCTGAACTTCTAGAATATAAAAATATTATTACATAAGAAAAATAATTTAATAATAAAATTAAATAGAAATATTTGTCTACGGTCTAGAAATAAGTAAAATGTAATAATAAGTCAAAGTAGGTGCCGCGCGTCTTAAAAGAATTGTTTCATAGTCTCTTGAGACTTTAATTAAGTCGCTCAAGCCTCTTTCTCTCTTACTTTCTCACCCCTTACTTAGCCTAACGCTCCTCCCCACCCCAACTTGTTCCTCGACTACTTCCCCCCTCCGCCAAACTTTTCCAACAGACCGACGATCCAACGATCGACGGTCACAAGAATTAATGAATGTATCGACATCATTAGAATACCTTTAATGTAACGAACTAACGATTCACTCAGTTATGGTAAAGTGCCTTCTCGTAATGCTTCGTAAACACCTTTATTAGTTAATGTGTTTGTTACAGTTATGAACTGCTAAACTACTTTGTCGAATACATTACGGTAGCTTAGTCACCCACAGAGAACAACATCATTGACGTACGGCTTACAATATTGGATATATGTATCCAACAGGCACAGTAGACTTATCCAGTCAGTTTCATGAGCAACATTGCAATTATTATATCACAGTAACTTCATGGCATCTACTCTTAATTTATGTCTCGCCTTTAGTCAGAGATGATATTCAGAATATTAAAAATAGAAGAGGAGGCGTGTCCCTCTTATACAGCAAAAATCTTAACTGTTTTCTAATTTTATTTATGGAATAGGCTCGATAGGGGCAAGAATGATAACGGGATTAGTATAATTATGAAAAAAATTCGAATTAAAAATAAATTAGTTATCAATTTTTGTATTACAACATAATGAATATATATCCCATTATTTGTAGAATAAAGGTGGCTGCCATTAGTTATTGCTTTAATCAATTATTTTCAAAAACTGAGATGCTTTCTAAAAACTCCAATGGATATAATAATTGAGTCATCTGGTATTTGATTCAAATTTTTCTACATAAGGCGCCTCTTATTGAATTCTTTATTAGGGATAAATATTATATCTGTTTTTCTTTTTTTTTAATTGTGGAATACGGAAATTTGTCAACAATTCAATGTTAGCTGGAGAGGTTATTGAAACTCTTTTTTGGGATAAAAATGTCAGCAGATAATAATTGGTTACTAACATTTTAATATATGCATTTTCTACGACAAATGTTTTTTAATCCATTTAGAAATAATGCAATTAAAAGCAGGTACGTTTTTCAACATCGCTGAATGTTTATTCTAAATTAAAATTTTTAAATATTATTTTCATAATTATTCTTATAATCGAAAAAACAACCAAACATACATGATCAGAATATGTTAATCATTGTCTTATATTTACTAGATTATAATCTTTCACGGAAAAAACTACACTGTAAGATGTACAATTTCGAAGAGTAAATCTGAGGTTTAAAGCGTACTCACTGTGAAATGAGCAGTTTTCACAGTATTGAATGCAGTTTAAACTAGTAATCTGAAAGTATACTCGTCGATATACGATTTTTAGCAATATATAAAGCAGATACTACAGTTTGACATTATAGAGTGGAATAGCATTGGTACACGCTGTTTAAAAACTGCTCCACATTGCAAGGTTTCACTTACAAGCTGGTAGACGTTACATTTTCTGATTGTGAATTAAAAATGGTGAATTATACAGTTTATATCTTGTAAGCCATCCCCTTTCATTCTGCGATGGGTAGTGAGATTCAAAGTAGATGGTGCAATAGTAATCCGGTATACGAATATAGGGCCTTACCCCGCATCAACTTCGCAGCGTCAAATAATAAAATCTCCTTTTTCGTACTGTGTCAAGTGCTATCTTAGAGTGTTAAAGGTACAGTGTGAATCGAGAAAATAAATGTTGCTGGGCAAGATTATAATATCTCCACTTTCAAACAGCCTTATTCGCTGAGTGAGATTTGTTTAGTTTTTTACAATATGAAGTTTATTTTTATAATTACTTATTAAATAATCATTATTTTTATAATTAAAACTAAAAGATGTATTTAGATTATAATAAACTTCATATCTGCCGTACTGAGAAAAATCTTACATAAGTGACAGTGCCGTTTAGGTTGAATTTATCATTTTCAGTTATGAGAAAATAGCCCGAAATAACGAAGGAAGTTACGTAAGTTTTTCCTTAGTACGGAAGATATTAATTATTACGGCAGAGATGTATAAAAACACTTTAAGTGCTAATAACGTAATGTACAAGGGTCCCAATTATTTTTATTTAAGCATAAAATCTTAAGCAGATTAATACTCCCAAAATAATATTAATTTTAAAAATGCAATAATATTATATAATTCTAAAAAGAATATTTACAATCTCATTAAATTCGAATTAGTTAAAAAAAACTGATTGAAAGGCAAATTAGTCAGTCACTATCGCTAACTATTTAACAGTGAGTGACTATTAGTCAAACTTCAGTTCAATTTCCACTTTAGGTTATGTCATTAAACTAAAAATAAAATGTTTGCATTACTTTGTCTAATTTTTTGTCTCATTCTAATTGATTTTTTTTGTAATTATATGTGAAGTTTTTTAGAATAAATAAGAAGCAGGAAGAAATTTTCATGAATTTATTTTTGAGATATTAAAAAAGAAGTAAGTTTACAGAGCAAAATTTCTGTTGATTTCTATCACTTACATACGACAATATTTTCGAACGAAAAGAAATATTCCTTGAATCTCTTTTTAAAATATTTTATTTTTTAAAAGATATAGCTAATAAAAATTTAGAAATTTTTAAACTTTGTAATAAGTTACAAAACTTATCGAAAACATTTAAAGTAAAACCACAAACGTTGCATATTCTCTTCTTAAGAGCAAAGTTACGTCCTGGTCAAATTATAATGTCATTCAAAGTTTTTAATTAAATTATATTTATTTTTAACAATGATAGAAACTTTTTTTTCTAGTAATAATTTAAATATACTCAGAAAAAAAATCTTTGATTCAAAACGTTTATTATTTCGTGAATTTTTAAGACTAAAAAAAAGACAAAAATAAATTTTATATCTTCTTTTGTAACTAACAAAATGGATTTTTTGGGCTCCAATTTAAGGAAATAAAAGCGAATTTTTTAACAAAAGAATTAAATTTTTAAACAAAGAGGTCTATTAAAAAAAAATAATTTTCAACAAATTAGTTCAGGTTAAACCTTCAACCAAAAAAATAAATTTTCTACGAAAAAGATTAATATTCTACCAAAAAGACGAATTTTCAAGAAAATACATTAATTTTCAACAAAATTGTTGAATTTTGAAGCCAATATGATTATTCGTCTACAGAACAGTTAAATTTGTAACCCAAATATATGCTTTTTCAACAAAAGAGTTCATTTTCAACCAAAAATATAAGCTTTGTACCAAAATGTGGAATTTTCAACTCAAAAATTTGATTTTTTAACGAGAAAGGTTATTTTCTATCAAATAGTTTAATATTTAAAAAAATATTTGACTTTTTAGCTTTTAAACTTTAAGAGTAGGAAAAAGACAAAAATGAATGCAATATATCTTCTTATATAGCTAACATTTATTTTACTCATATTATCAATCTTCCAACACTTACAAAAATCACAAAAAGTAAAGATTTACTAAACTTTCGACGCGAAAAGAAAGTAATAAATTCAAAGTAAATTCACATTAAATCAAATATTCTTAACATTAAAAATAATCAAATGAAATAGTTATAATATAACATTTAATTGAAACATGTCAAAACAAAATTCGACGTTGAAGTAAGAAAAGTAAATACCAGTTGGGGCACCGCTAATTTTTGGCGTGGCACTGGTCGTTTCTCACAAGCGGTGAAAATTATGCTGGTTAGTATATAAGGACCATTTCGACTGATATACCCAGCGTGCGATATTATGCGTTAGGGAATTGCTGTATACGTAGTAGTGTTAAGTTAGGTTATAGATTATCTTTGTGTGCGTTAGATAAGTGAAGAATACGTTTCTCGTGTGTTCACTGTGTGAACTTTGTGATGTATCTGGCTCAAGGTATATGCCTCGCAGGGCAAAATGCGAGAGCTGTACCTAGCGCTCGCTACAAAGTAGGGATTACTGGGTGACATTGTTAAATTGTCACTCATCCCGATTCGATTTTGACGGATTTACAATTTCACAGAATGAATCTTGCAATTTGATGCAGTGAGGTTCACTAATTTATCCCAAAGTGTAAGAATTACTCTGTGGTTGCACGAAAGGCTCCGTTACCCCGCCACAGAGTAATATTTCATCACTTCTCCGAGTATATCTTACAGTGTTCTTTTTTCCGTGTTTCAAATCGAGGTTTCAGCGATTTTTTTACCCGTATAGCACTTTCCCGTAATGACGGATAATCTGAAATCTTCGACACACTACCAACGAAAACTAGAGATATTTCTTGAGGCATGATTTTTTGATTAAAGAAAGGTTTCTACAAAATTTGGAACCAGAATCTTTTTAAATATTTAAAATGTCATTAGGAAAAGTTTAATTATTATAGTAATAATAACAATAATAATATAGCATGAAATTAATTATACAGTAAGGAAAAATGGTTATATACCTATAGATCTCTACCTATGGGTCGAACTAAACGATTACTCTTTGGAATATCAAATGTGTCTGTTAATAAACCGTGTATATTTTATGGTAAAAATGGATATGCATGTAATCCTCTTAAAACGAATTTCAAATTTAGAGACACATTTCAAACTCTGTACGAGGTATATATTTATTATTTATCTGTAAAGGCATCAGTACAAATTCTGGAAGATGCTCGATCTCACCTAACCTGTAAAAACTGCAAGTAGTATTGATACTTCGGTATCGCCTTATTATCCTTGTTGCATTACATACACGGTTCATCTGTCAAAGCTATAAATGCACCTCTAGCGATATCACATTTATTGAAAGGAGCCGCTAGATTCCGTGACTTCTCGAGAAAATTGACTCCTCGCAGAAAATATTTTGGTTGTGTGCACGAAACCGATACAGATAAAAAACTTAAGGCAGCACTAAAAACAAATACCGGTTTTTAACAATAATTTTATGTGAGTAAATATATTTGGCATACGGCATGTTCCCCTTGTTACATATAAGTATGCTTTTTTAAAAAATCTAGTATTTTATTTCAATATTTTATTTTGTATTTTCGCTTAAAGCAATGACTCAGAATTGATAAATTACCGATTAATCATAATAATAACAATAATAAATTTCTTTGTGAGTGCAATTAAGTACTTACAATATTATAATTCATAAGCTACAAATCGCATAAAAAAAATATTTTCAGCGAATCCATGGAAACTGAAAAGGGCGGTCAGATTCACCGAAATTCAGTGAGCGTTGACCGTAGACCAAATATTTTTGGCCTGTCTAGACACTTCGAAATTTAAAATATTAATTAAGTTTTTGAAGGTAAACATTTTTCAGTTCGCACAATTGTTCAATTTTAAATTATTTCCAATTTCTATTAATAAAATATCAATAATTAGCTTATAAAATATTTTCTATGTAGTTTTCAAAGATGTTTTAATTATAAGAACCTTTCAATTTGAGTTTTCAGTTTCAGTTAAGGAGCTATTGAATTTAAATTTATTCAATTTTAAACAAATCAAGTTGAAATACAAACCAGTAGGTAAATATTTGCATATCAAATTAAATTTGAATGTTGCAAACACTAACCCCAAAATTTCTTCTGTTTAGTGAAAAAATACTGAATAATAGCATACATTTTTTGTTTAAATTTTTTAGAGGCTCCGCTAGGCCAGCTTTTGTCTGAAAGTAAATTTATAATGATAGTGGATGCTCTTTCGGTACATTATTACATAACGTTATTGAACAATACTACAATTTAACTACATTCTTTATTAGATTTTTATCTCATTATTATAATGTTACTGTTATTGTACAAAACATTACTTCTGCGACCAGTCACAGGGCTACCTTCAATATTGTTTCTGAGAACAGCCTAGGAAACGGAAAGGGGTTGGAACAACATAATTTCTGTTAACCGTTCAAACGGGTGACTACCCGCCTCCACGAGCGCTTGGAAAGGGAAAGGGGTGTCACCAACATTATTTTTGTGACCGGTAAAAGGGGTGTCTTCCCGCCCCCAGGAGACCTTGAAAAGGAAAAGGGGTTTAATTCCAAATAATTCTTTGACCAGTCAAAGGGGTAACTTGCCGCCCCCACAAGATACTGAGAAGGGGTAAGAGTTTGACCAAAATTATGTCTGTGACCAGTCAAAGGGGTGCCTTCCCGCCCTCACGAGACAATGTGAAGGGGTAAGCGTCTGACTAACATTTTTCTCGTGACGGGTCAAAGGGAAGCCTTCCTCGTTTTTTTTTACCAGTACCAACAGAAAAATGTATTGCTGGTACCGGCAGAAAACTATTTTGTCGGCCCCTGCAGGAAATTTTTTTGGCGGTATCGGTAGTCTATCCATTTCGATTTATAATTTCTGAAAATAAAACTTAGTGTCAAAATAAGGCTGAGGATAATATAATACATATTCCGAAAGGGAAACGGCTTAATGGTGTCATAATAATAAAAATGACATGTAAAAATGATAATAAATTTAAAGCTCGTATTAGGTTTTATTTTTATGAATTGGACAAATAAATCTTATAAAGACGTAAAATTGCACCAAAATTATTGGGAATAATTAACCAGTTCACATAATTATTAGGTAAATTAAAGCAAACATCAGATTTTAAAATTCCATAAGAATATAGCAAATAGAGCTATAAAAGATAAATATTGCTTATGCATTTCGAAATTCAAGATTTTTATTTATTACTCGGTATTATAATTGTTAATTTACTCATTATTCAATATTTTAAGGTAAAGTAACTCAATTTAAAAAGTTTTCAAATAGAACATATTTAATTTTTTACAATTACTTTTGAACGTATTTAATACACTTTAGTATCTAATATATCGTAGTACTTAATATAATATAGTATTTAGAATAAAACTTATATTTACTCTATGCTTACATTTAAATGCTAAAAACGGTATATTTTTTAATTTGAAATTCTTTCAATAAGTAATGACTTGCTATTTTTTAAATCAATGAGTTTTCACATTCTAATTATATGAATATGTATATCAATCAGATTATTTGAAGGACTCCGCATAAAATGTTCGATAAAGGTCTTTAGGTGGATTTTACTGAAACTCATTTACTTGGCAGTTGACGAAACTAGAAGAGATTTCCCAAGAGGAGTTGTATTCAAATTTTAAAATAATTTATTACTTTTTAGCTAAATCTGATTAAATTTATGTAATGCAAATCAAGACAGAGATATGAAATTATTCCATTTTTTAAAATTGTATTTAATTTTTCTACATATTTGCATTGAACTGTATTCTAAGTTAGAATTTTGCATTTAAAATAGAAATGCTTGTAATTTTAAAAACATAAAGCAATTGCGAAATGGTTAATTTTAAATAATTTCATCTAAAGTCGTAAAACTTTCTTTCTACTTTTCATTTCTGAATTTCGCAAATTAGCACCATTAAAATTCTAGAAAATTGTGGTATTATAGATGAATTTAAATTTAGCTTTAAAGTGTAAAAGATTATGTATGTCTAAAAAAGGTCGTATATCAATGGTACGTTCCTTGTAAATGACTTTTAATATTTCTTTAAAATAGATTGCGCACTCTGAGACTTTATTTTCTACATTTGAGAAAAGAAAGCATATTATATATCATAAGAGTTTACGAACTTTTTGTTGATACATTTCGAAATCTCGCTGCTATCCACCGGAAGAGACTTTTCGACTGTGCTTCAGTGGAAACAGAGTCCCTTTATCTTTCCGCAATCGTCGAAGTATTGCAGCGAATGGTCTTATTTCTTGCTGAGCTAATGGATTTTGAAGTGCAAGAGAAAAGTAGTACTTCAGTGACGAGAAAATAAAATGTGACCAAGCCAATGATCCGTATCCTTGCTCCAAGAGCAAGCTTGGACCGAATAAACTGCTCCGACATATCAATTTTCCAGTCGCTTCCCTCCATCGTATTTCATCATATTATCTGTAAAAAGTTTCTAAACAATACTCTGCCTTCGTGTCTATCGCGATTGCAAGACGCTCCTTTCCATTATGCTACTTTTCGCATCCTGCACTTGGTTGTGACATCTTTATTTCAATAGAAAATTAATATTTAAAACAAAGCCATTTCTTTACAAAAAATACTCTGTTAGCCGTACTCTCATCATTTCTATTTTCATCCTTATTTCATTGATGTCCAGTCAGTTCTAATATTGTCAAAAAATAAATGGTAAGGTCCTAAAGTATTGACCCATAGCGGGGGAAAGGGGTCTTTCAAAAAGATTATAAATATGAAAACCATTTTTTGTTCTTAACAAAAGATAATGTACTATTAATAATTATTATTAGTATTATATTATTGGTAATAATATGTAGTATAAAAAAATCTATAAAAAATTGCAAACTTCCCATGCGAAACAATATTACAGCAGATTCTACGACACTTCTAGTTTCCTGATTTTTCCTTAGTTCACTTGCCCTCGCCCCTTGCCTCATATGACCCAGGCACATACGCGGCCGGCTACACCTACTACGGAGAACGTGAAGCGAGTGTCACGTGGCCCTCGCGTGTCGCAGGAGAGTGGTATCTGAATTTTCATGTTCGCTTTCCCGACAGCCCCGAAAATGAGAAGTGTCGTAGAGTCTACTGTATAGGAATTTCAGAGTCTCTGCTTATAATGAATTTCCTGTGATGAACTGACTATAATTTTCTTGCATTATAGGAAATTCATTATTGTCAAACTATTATATAGAATACGAATTCGCGCTCGATAATATATTTTTCTCGCGCTTCGCGCTCAGTCTTGGTATATTCCCCACACTTGTGCACAGACTGTTAAAAACTAAAGGCCAAAGCATCTAATACAGTAATTTTTTAACTAGAAAAATGCCCTAGAATCAAAAGAAATCATTTACTGTCAAAACTAGAGATCACTTTTTTTCGGTATCACTTTTTAGCTGTCCTATTTTTGAATAGGAGACCTCCTATTTATTATGTAAATTTGAAGGCGGTAAAACACTTATTCAAATTGGTATCACGTGACTCAGAGGTTCTGATAATTATATATCAATGTGACGATGTGACTTTTATGAAAAACATGAAAACTACTAAAACTCATGATAAAGAGGTTAGGCCACGGTCTGCTGTCAATTCTAAATATTTTGATTTGATAGCTTTATTTGTTTCACGAAGTAATAGTAAGTAGTGGTATCTCCCTATGCGTTTGGCCGGCAGAGGTGGGACAAAAACACATCCAAGAATTATGACCAGTTTACAAAGCGTAAGAACGTTTCTATATTTTTGTCATGCGCGTTGTCGATATAGTCTAGCAGACGTTTGAATTTTGATCCGCGCGTTTTAATATATAGCATAGAGGAAGAATATCACGTCACTAGGTTTTTGTCCTACCCCCACTTACGGAGTTTCTACTCCTTACTATTACTTCGTGATTTGTTTATATGACAAAAACTTATCCTGCGATAATATTTGGATTAAGAGTCATGGCTACATTTAACTACTTTTTCACTGAATTCTTTATACATACCATAAATATATATTTTTTCGGTAGATTTCCGCTATTGGCTTTTACGAAAACCTCCTTTGACATTTTTTTAAACAATATTTTGCGACTTCTATTTAAGATGTGCACATAACCAAAACCAGGAGAGTTATGTCACATTACCCCCTTCACTAGCCGCCGCAAAACCGGAATCGGAAATACGAAACGAAGCGCGAAACATTTGAAGTATCCTTAAGAAGAGGTTATTTTGTCATAATATATTTTCGTGTAGTGTTTGTTAGTTTTTTCATGTAATTTACATTTTAGTTGTTACATAAACCGTCTCTTACTTTTTACCTATTGTTCTAAAATAAAAAGTTATTTAAAGAAAAAGAAGTTTTTAGGACTAAAAACACATTACACGCACCTATTGTGAAAAAATGTTTTTTAACCTCACAAAATTCTTCTTTTATTTCTGATTTCTTAACTTTGTTTTGAAAACTATTATTTTAATGCAATATTTATTTTGTTCTTCTATAGGATTGAATTAAATTTATTTTTATTCGAAATATTTTAATCAAAAGGTGTTCGAGAAAACAGCGTGACCTACGAATTCGATTTCTTTACTTTACTTCATAAACAAAACAATAAAAAATTTTGCCCTATGCTTTGTGTCGTTTTAATTTTTTTTTTCTTAAGAATTGAAAATTTGTAGTACAAAATTTAATTGGGCCAATTTATTAGATAATATTTTAAAAATTCATGTCATGAACAAAATTATTTTTTACATTTGATTAATATTCAATGATCTAACCAAAATGATTATTATTGTTATTCTGATTATTATCTGTTAGATATTACAGCATTTATCAAACAGCCTTAAACATTAGTCACCAATTTCATAAAAAGAACTTATATCCAATACATCGTAATTGTATATTTTTCGCAATTTGGAAGGAGGCGTTTTGCAATCACTACAGGTTTATTCAATTTCTAGGCCTTTGTCCATTTCTTCATACTCAGCCTCTTCGTCACTTGTACTTACATTTTCTTATTTTTCTTCTTCTATAGTGCTATATTCAATTTAACGGTTTTTGAGTATGTCTTGAACCAAAAGATTTAAAATATGTGCAGAGAATTGAAAATGCTGATTCTCATAATTGGATTCCATCGAAAGGACAACTGCAACATGAAAGTTGTGATGACAACTTTTATTGTCCACAGTAATTCCTAAGTTTTTTTCTTTTAAACCAAAATCTGTATGGAAAAGTTTAGCCATTTCTCGACCAGCGTGATCATCATTTGATGAATAAAAGCCAATAAGGGGCGTGTAGAGAACCTAATCACTTCCAAGGAAACGGCCAGTATTGCCATAGTGAAAACGGTCAGCAATCGATGTCTATGCATCGATAGAATTTTTTTCGTCATTTTTATTTAAAATAGCCGTAACGGATTGCTGCTTGCGAATGGAACCAGCTATTTCGGAAACAAGGCGTTATCAATGCCAGAGTTTGAGAATACAAATATAATATCTCCCTTCTTCGAACACTAAAGTATTTCATAATATCCGAGTCAACTCGTTCGATGATAACAAGGCCGGAAACCACGCTTATCTAATCATTATTATTATCTCTTCCGCGTGGGTTCACAGGTACCCATACAGTTAGAGTTTGCAAGAACACTTTAAAACCCTTATTTTTAAAGTTTACAGTGAGTAAATTTAATTGTCATATTTTCATAAATACGAATTTATAAGTCAGAATTTCAAATTTTTAACTCTTCAAAGACCAGTCACAAGAAAAAAAGACGAAATTTTTTTGAAAGTTACTTTCCTTCCATTTTTCACAATAACTGTCTTAATATTGCTCATAATCTGGAGAAAGTTGATTATTCATGAACTATGGACACGCACATATAATGAGTTATAGGTGGTTTTAATGCCTTTTGATAAAAATATATTTATTTTGCAGATTAATCTTTAGGATAATATTGTAGAAAATCGTCTTAATTAGACAAGAGTAATAAATTCCGGCATTTATCTAATATGTTCTCCTTAAAAATTAGTGTATAGCATTTCATAAGTGTACGTCCCCTGTTAATTAACTTTTTATTTCTGGGTACATCGAGTGGTAGTGCCAGGGTGCTCTTGGACCTAGATAGAGCAAATCCTTTCTAAAATTGAATGAAATTTTAGTGTTTTTGAAGAACGTTGTTGTCTGTCCTGAGTCCACATGCACCTGGAACGCTCTTCCGAATCGCACTACTTGGAGAAGGAAAGTAAATAAACAAAGGGCGTATACCTATTTATTTGAAAATTAGTTATCCCAACAGTTCAGAGAACGAACAATGAGGCTACAAAATTTACCCACGCAGACAGGCATTTAGAAAATTTTACAATGTGTTCGTGCTTACGAAGGTAACATATTCAGCTCAGTATTCTACTTGTTGGGTATAGCTTTTCTATTGCTTTGGTTACTTTAATATTCGGTATTATAATATTATCTCCAAGTAAACGTCCATGCAGCCTAACAAAAATATACGAAGTAACAGTTGAATCCCCATAGACACTTTTGAAGTAGCTAAGAAAATATCAGAAATATCAGAATATCAAATATTTTTTTAATTTTCAAGACCTTCAATGTAAAAAAAGTTACATTTCAGCGCTAATTTCAGGTATTACAATAAGACTCAGAAAAGCCAGTGTTGAGTCAGGACGTAAATTTATAAATATATAAAAATTATATATTTTTTGTTGTTGTTAAGGCTAGTGACGACTCAAACTGAACAGACATATCTGTTCAGTTTGAGTCAGCGATGCCCAAAATAATAATTTATTAACTTAAAAATTTTTTAGCCTGATATTGTTATGTTTTTAATTGTAAACAGGCACAAAAGAAACACATAGGATGGTCTCAGAAAGTAATAATAACTCGAACAATTTTCCACAATAAAAAAGCATTCGTCTTTCTTACCTTTTACTTCTATTATTATAAAAATTCAATCGAGTTATTAGTTTATAATTAATTTTGTTTAAAACAATTGACCTTGTAGCATTCTGCTGACATTTGCCCTTGAGCGTTAAAAAGTAAGTTCTAGTTTGATGACAGTATTCTGAGATGTTGAAATAACCAATTACATAAAAATTGGTGGAATAAAACCTTAAAAAAATAACTTTGATTGTTTGTGGCTTGTATTACTGAACTGTACATCATGAAATCAGCTAATTTTGTTGCCAACAAAATTATTTTCTCCAACGTGATTAGACATTTCTGGAATCACATGTCCTCCATATAAATACTTTATTCTTCAAATCTTCAATTTAATCTTATATGAGCTTACATAAGTGGTAGGAAACATCACTTTAAAGTTACATATACACTAGTGTGAAAACCTGTAAAAATATCGGGGGGGGGGGGGAAGGAGCAGAAAAAGCATTTCGCAATATTAGGACAGTTCTTGAAAGATTTCTGATGAGTTTAAAAGGTAGATCAAACTTTGTTTTAAATATTTACAAGGTTATATGGCTATCTACTGCGTCGCACCTAAATCAAACATAACATAATTGTACTGTTCCAGCTCGTCAATGAGGGGGGGGGGGGGATTTATAACAGCGAAATAGTTCAGAGAACTATTTTGCCTCGTTCATATATCTTAAACACATGCTTGAGGTAATAAGTAGGAGTGAGATAAAGGTACTAACTAGTATATAAACTGATAACTCTTTCAGAATGAGCTACGTTTATGTAGTCATACTTTTAAAGATATTCTATCTAAATCAACTTCCTCTGTTTATTAGAAAAAAATGAGGATCATTACTTGTACTTATTTCTGGATCTTTGCTGCAACGTTTGTCCTTAATTCTATTGGTAAATACACGTTTTTAATTCATGTTGCTTGTAATATATATTTGATTCATGATTGTCATAAAAAGCTATTTTTTCTCTCAAAGCATTAAAATTTACCAGTCTCACTAAAGGCAACTTTAAAACATAATTTATTATATAACATTAGTTACTAGAGTTCGGTATTTGGTGATCATCGGTGTAGTATTTGCCCTATACCAACTCTATTTGTTGTAACATTCTTTTTCAGTTTTTACTTCTAACTTGAAATTTCTTTAGTTGAAATCGAAGAAACTTGACAGTATTTTGTTATTTAAAAAATCATTTTACACTTTTTAAAGCGTTCCATACCAAACTGCAAATTTTTACTTCAAGTTTGTTTCAACCCTAAAACAAAAAATATGGATATGGAATTGATACAGGAATCATATGTGAAATCATATGGGAGTTGTCTCTCAGATAATATAGTAAAAGTATGGTAAATGAGATTACCCCATGTTTCATGCATAATTGAATAAAGTGTATTGTTTGGTTAGGTTTTTAATATGCGTGGGGGAGTCTGTGAGCCCCTCCCCTCTACGCTCTGTCGCTCGAGCTATAAAGTCTATTGTGCCATACCCGTGTTTATTTTCAAGACATCACACCGAATCCGACCACCTTTACCGCGTATTTTTAGATATAGGTGGATTTAATTGTTATCAATTCTAGAAATATACTTCTCAAATACTAGGCGAATCGCAACGCACAGTCAATGACATGGAACTTTTTTGATGGCAAAGTGCGCCTCACCCACTCTGTCAACCACCAGCTTCCCTAGCAAGCCGTAGAGAAAATATGGCCAGACGAGGGTGCACGGAGCGACACCTCTGAGGTCAACAGTTAGATGCACAGGTTCCATGCACTCTCTTGGTACATTATGTATGTGTATATGCATATGCACGGAAAAAACGATATACCTGAGAGAACTATATTTTGGTCCTGACAACTAGAAAGTAATGCTCTTGGGCGAGCACTACCTGATGGCCCTAACAACTATACCAGTATAGGCGTAGCAGCTAAACTCGTATTCCTAAACGTCATATTGTTCCACGAACGATACAAGTTTGTTGACGTGACAATAAATGTAGAGCTATCTTAAACTAAGTACGATACCGGTTAAGAAGATAATAAATTGTTAGCTTTTTGAGTACCACGCATAGGCAATCCAATCTGTCAATTCTTTCCAAAGTTATGTTTGACAGACTAAAAATCTACACGCACACAAACATTTAGGTAGCCACATTCGCGAAAGCCTATTTTATGAGTTCAAAAGTTCTCAAAACGTAAACATTTGACAAAAACGGGGGGGGGGGGGATAGAATTTTACGCAAATAATAGTTGCCTCGCCTATAACACATCCGTCGATATACTATATACCGGTATAGATCTTAGAACTATACTTTTATCGTTGCATGAACTAAATTTTAATGATGCGATGGCAAATTGCGTATATTAGTGTGTCGCACGTTAAGTTTAGCTGTAATACGAATATCGTATATTTGCGACAAGTATTTAATTCAACTAAAATTTCTTATAGTTATAGCGGTAATACTGTTTATTTGGGTTTGTGTTAGTCAATGGAAATCAACCCAGGTTGCTGATCAATCTCTCTAGCAATCATCCCAAGTGAAGATCCTCACAAAGTCGTCATGTGAGGTTCCCCA
>JAAAKG020087693.1:0-15864 GCA_010014905.2 Druon quercuslanigerum | reverse complement strand
AACTTTTTTTAAATAAAAATTTAAATATTATATTTCTAGTTGAAAATTGATCTTTTTTGTCAATAATTCAACTATTTCATTAAAAATTATCTTTCTAATTTAAAAATACATGTATTCTCTTCAAAACTCTTTTTTTGGTCAAAAATTAAACAACTTGATTTAAATTTGATCTAGTTTTTTAAAAATATATCTTTTTTAAGATTCATATCTGTGGTTAAAAATTGAACTGTCTTTTTTAACATTCGTTTTTTTCGTTGAAAATTAACTTTTTTTAAATAAAAATTTAAATATTATATTTCTAGTTGAAAATTGATCTTTTTTGTCAATAATTCAACTATTTAGTTAAAAATTTATCTTTCTAATTTGAAAACACATGTTCAAAATTATTATTTTTTTTTGTAAACTTAGTATTTTTAGTTAAAAATTATTCTGTTTCGTTTATAATTCATCTCGTTGATTTATAGGTGAACTTTTTTTTTGAAAATTCGTACTTTTTATTTCATTCAACTATTTTTTATTTAAATTAAATTTCTCTTTTGGTGCAATACCATCAACTAGACTTTTTTTGAGAATTCATAATTTCTAATCAAATATTCAAAAAGTTGAACTACTTTGTTAAAAAATAAAATTTTTTGCGAAGATTCATTTTGGTTGAAAACTTGGATTGAAAACTTATTCTTTTTTACCATTTAACTAAGTGGTAAAAAAAATTGATGTAATTTCTGAGGATTCAACTATTTTTCTGAAAATATGTCTTCTTTGGGTGAAATGCATTATTTTTTATTAAAAATTAAAATAGTTTTTTGTTGAAATAATATGAATAATGAAAATAATATGAATATATGAAATAATATTTTATTACAAAATAATCTTCTTTTATAAAAATGCATCTTTTTAGCGACGGATTCAACTTTTTTTTTAAACTGAAAATGTAACTATTCCATTTTTGGATAAAAACTTATCTTTCTTGATAGAAAATTCAACAATTCGTTGAATATTAAATTATTAATGTTAAAAATCCACAATGTAGAGTGAAAAATTCAACAGTTTTGTAGAAAATTAATGTATTTTGTTGAAAATTCGTCTTTTTGGTTAAAAAATTAATCTTATTTGAAAAATTTCTGGGAAAAAGTTTCTCGTGTTATTCAAAGTGTTAACAATCGCAAAATTTTCAAAATCCCGAGAAACATTTTTCGCTTAAAAGCAAAATATTTGCATAGTTCTTCGATTAAAGCTAAAAATAAATATCAGGCTCGACATAATAAAATGTTTCCAAAAATGTGGACATTTAACTTAATGAAAAACATGCTTTTTGTACATTTTCAAAAAATTATTATAAATTGAAAAAATTTTATGTTTAAAAAGGTTTTTAATTTAATTTTATTTTATTTTTAGATTAGATAGATTTAGATAAATAGATTTTTTTTAAAGAGGGTTTAAATTTTTTTTAAATTATAAATTTAATACAAAATTCTCGAAATAAAATTGCCTGGACAAGGAAAATTTTCAATCTAAACAATGAAGTAATTGTTAAATAAAAAAATAAACAATAAACTAAGTAAAATACTTTATTTGATGAACGCATTTTTCATTGTATTCATTATTTTGATATTTATTACTGAAACAGTTTTTTAATTGATTATAATCGGGAATTTTTGGATTCGGAAATTTGTCTGCATGGGTAATTTTATAGTGTCGGATATTTTATACTGTTGGCAATTTTATATTGGGAATAATCTATTTTCAGGAATTTTTATTTTCACTAATATTAAAAATGTTCAGAAATTTTCCATTTTGAAAGTTAATAAGTTTCGGTAATTTTCTATTTCGAATATTTACTTTTTGCAAATTGTAAAGTGTCAGGACATTATTTAAGACTTTATTGTTGTCTTGTTTTTAACAGATTTCAACCTTTTTTTTTACTGTTTTCGGATGCCAACCAATTTTTTTTTCTAGTCACAACACTGATATTATCTTATACACTTATGCACTTATGTACACTTATATTGTCCATAAAACTACATTTTAAAGTAGAAAGTAAATTAGTATAAAGAAACTTAAGATAGGCTGTTTTGAGAAACAAATTTAAAAAATTGGTTATTTAAAAACATGAAAAAAACTGAAAAAAAGAGTTTCAGTTAATTAGAATTTGTGTTTTAAAGATTCAAAAAGTGTCCAAGGTAGAAAGAGTGCAATAATTTTTGTAGCAAATGGTTTAAAGTTAAATTTTTGGTAATGTATATTTTCTCCAGACATTTAGACTCGGTATGTTTAGGCGCGGGATGTTTAGACGCAGGACGTTTAGGCGCCAGGACAATTAACCGCCAAGGTCGTTTAGTTTCTCAGCCGTTTGGCCGTTTAGACGCCGAACCGTTTAATTTTTATTTGCGTATCGATTACGAATGTAGGGAAAGCTATGAAAAAATAGGTTACTTTTAAAAGTAGTTAATTTAAATTTATTTCAATATGCAATATAATTTGTTCTGTGAACTTCGCAGCGCCTAAAGATCCGTCGCCTAAACCTCCTGAGCCTAAACTTCGCACCACCTAAACTTTCGCGCCTAAAATTTCAGCGCCTAAAAGTCCAGTGCCTAAACTTTTGCGCCTAAACTTCTGCGCCTAAACTTCCCGCGCACAAAAGCGTAGCGCCTAAACCATGATTTGTGTGAGTTCGACATGGAATTCATCCATAAAACTTAAAAAAAATTTAAATCTCGAAAAAAAGTTTTGAATTAAAATGAACCTACCAATAATTCTGGAGCTCTATACCATCTGGTCGCGACATATTCCGTGTAATTTTCGCCAGGACTTAGCATCCTCGCAAATCCAAAATCACAGAGTTTTATAACACCATCGGCTGTGATGAGAATATTTTCTGGCTTGATGTCCCTGTGAACACACCCTAGTCTATGGCAATAAGCGATTCCTTGCAAAATTTGCCAAATAAACTGTTTCGTTGTTAATTCGGGGCAACCCTTTGGATATTTTTCCATTTCATGAAGTAGGGTGTGTTCGCAATATTCGAAAACCAAATGCAATTTTCTTTTTCGCCTGAAGACTTCCAATAGGTTGACTAGGTTAGGGTGCTTAAGATTCTGAAAAAAATAGAATGAATATTTTGTAAAATTGTATACCTTAAAATTCAAAATATAAACATTCAGTATTCTAAATTTATCCAAAACCATATTTTTAAATGTTAGGTTTAAAATATTTTTGAGACAAAATATTTAACCTACCTAAATAGTTTTACAATTAAATTCTTTCTGAAGAAAGATCCACTCTTGTCACTCCACTGGGAATCGAACCACAGAACTTCCGATTGCCGGTCGGGTACTTTGCCATTATTCCATTAGAGAGACAATCCGAAGTTCTGTGGTTCGACTCCCAGTGGAGCGACGCGAGTGGATCTTTTTCAGAAAAAATTTAATTAAAATTTTTTTTATATTCATTTGCCATGTTATCTGAAAATGACGTGAAGTATTTTATGTTGTTTAAACAGTTAATTTGATCGATAGGTTAACTTATATTTTCACGGTGGTGAAATAGATGTCTCCACTGACTGATGGTTACTATCTCTGATGATAATACAGATTCCTTTAAATTACTCGTATCATAGTAACACTTAGCTTGAGATAGCTTTTATTTATGAAAAAAGACTTTTCTGTCGATCTCTCTAATAGCTTAATGGGAAAGTACCTGTCCGGCAATCGGAAGTTCTGTGCTTCGATTCCCAATGGAGCGACAAGAGTGGATCTTTTTTGAGAAAAAAAATGTATCAAAAATTTTCTAAATTTATTTTCTATTTTGTCTGAAAATGTCTTTAAGTATTTTCTGTTACTTAAACAGTTAATTTTATCAATATGTTAATTTATATTTTCACGGCGGTGAAAAAGATATCTACACTGACTGATGGTAACTATCTCTGATGATAATACAGATTCCTTTAAATTACTCATATCATAGTAACACTTGGCTTGAGATAGCGTTCATTTATGAAAAAAGATTCTTCATTCGATCTCTCTAATAGCTTAATGGGAAAGTACCCGACCGGCAATCGGATGATTCCCAGTGGAGCAATAGCAGTGCATGTTTTTTGAGAAAAAAAGTTAATTTAAAAATTTTTTTAATTTATTTTTTATCTTGTCTTAAAATGTCGTTAAGTTTTTTCTGTAATTTAAACAGTTAATTTGATCGATAGGTTAATTTATATATTCACGGTGGTAAAAAAGATATCTACACTGATTGATGGTAACTATCTCTGATGATAATACAGATTCCTTTAAATTACTCGTATCATAGTAACACTTGGCTTGAGATAGCGTTTATTCATGAAAAAAGATTCTTTTTTCTGTGCTTCGGTTCCCAGTGTAGCGACAACAGTGGATCTTTTTTTTTAGAAAAAAAGTTAATTTAAAATTTTTTATAATTTATTTTCTATTTTATCTGAAAATGTCTTTAAGTATTTTCTGTTATTTAAACAGTTAATTTGATCGATAGGTTAATTTATATTTTCACGGTGGTAAAAGAGATATCTACACTGATTGATGGTAACTATCTCTGATGATAATACAGATTCCTGTAAATTACTTATATCATAGTAAAACTTGGCTGGAGATAGCGTTTATTTATGAATAAAGATTCTTCATTCGATCTCTCTAATAGCTTAATGGGAAAGTATCCGATCAGCAATCGAAAGATTGATTCCCAGTGGAGCGACGAGAGTGGATCTTTTTCAGAAAAATAGAATTACAATTTTTTTAAATTTCTTTGCCATTTTGTCTGAGAATGACTTTAAGTATTATCCGTTATTTAAACAGCAAATTTGCTCGATAGGTTAATTTATATTTTCACGGTGGTGAAATAGATATCTACACTGATTGATGGTAACAATCTCTGATGATAATACAGATTCCTTTAAATTACTCGTATTATAGCAAGACTTAACTTGAGATAGGCAATCGGAAGTTCTGTGCTTCGATTCCTAGTGGAGCAATAACAGTGGATCTTTTTTGAGAAAAAAAGTTAATTTAAAATTTTTTTAAATTTATTTTTCATCTTGTATGAAAATTTCGTTAACTATTTTCTGTTATTTGAAAGTTTTCAACCAAAAATTGATTTTTGTAACAAAATACGTGGATTTGCAACGAATACTTAAATTTTCAATTAAAAAAGACAAATTTTCATCCAAATTGTCGAACTTGGAACTAGGAAAGATCAATTTTTAAACAAAAATGGAGCATTTAAATTTTCAGTTAAAGAAATTAATTTTCAACCAAACTGATGAATTTTCAACCGTAAAGATTAATTTTCCACAGAAAGAAGACAAATTGTCCACAAAGTAAATACGTTTTTGATCAAATAGTTTATTTTTTAATAAAAAATATTAATTTTGAACCAAATACTTGAATTTTCATCCAAAAAACAAAATTTTTTAACCAAAAATAGAATAGTTAAATTTTTAGTTAAAAAACTAATTGTTAACAAACATAAACACGGAAAAAAATAATTTTCAATAAAATAGTTTAACTTTTAATCGAATAAATTTTTAACTAAGAAAGAATGAATTTACAGCGAACAATATAGCGAAATTTTCAATTATAATACAGAAATATTTCTTGTTTGAAATATTACTTCTATACTCTAAAAACTATTGGACGCTCTTTCTTTATCTAAAATTTTGAAGAGGGATCTTTTAAAGTATGAAAAATTCTGACTTCGAATAGGGATTATTTTCAATTCCTTTCATCTAAATCCGAATTAAATGTTCTTTTTAAATTTCCGTTCCATATAAAAAATTCCCCGTTGCAAGTAAAATTATATCTCTTTACGGAAACTTCCTGTCCTAAAATAAAAATGATAATCATTTTCTAAATTTCCGGTTCCAAGTCAGGACAAATGATAAATAAGCTGACTGTAAATTTATTAAATTTTCCAGGTTGCACGTGAAAAAATAAGTTTAATAATATTAAGTCTCTTAAAGTATATTCTTAATTTCTTATTGCAATAAAAACTCTTTGGATGAATGAGAACAATTACCAACTAATGTCAACAAAAAGAAGTACTCTTGAACAGTAATACATTAAAATTCAATTAGAGTAAATTGAGATAATCTGGAAAATCTATTATCCATAAACCGTAAATAAGTAAATAAATCTTTTAATTATTAAAAACACTAATATGCCCTATGACTAGATAGATCAAGTAGATCAAGTAGAAATTACTTTTCTTTAAATAAATTTCCAGTCATTTTTTATTTTTTCCAGGTCAATAAAATTCCCGGTCTTTCCCGGTTTCCCGGTCAAATCGACACCCTGAGACGGTTCTCAAATCATATATGATTTTCTGTAAAATCCTTTAAAAATTGTTAGAAAATAAACCGAGTTTTTTTCTAAAGAAAGGATTATTAGTGCGCGCCTAGCGTGCGCAAGGTTTTATTTCATTAAAATTCTGATTCAAAGCAACCAGCAATGATGACCTTAATGACAGCAAGAATTAATTGAAAATACCTAGACATGAATAATTATCTTAGAGACTGAATAATAAATTAATAAAGGAATCGTTGAACATAAAAACTAGAAGGCTTCTTCCCATTTTCCGCTCCGTGAAAGATCCAATTTGACTTTATCTTTGCACGCGATCTTAACTGAATGTATGCATATATAAGTCATCCTGCAGAAATGCGAATTCTCCAGGATGTAGGTATGCAAAGTCATACTTTTTCGTGATCTCTAGCAGTGATTTTACTCTTGGTTCTAGTTTATATGCATGAGCAAAAATCCTTGGCGTTAAAGAAAATGTCAAAGGCTCTTGGTTTGCACTCATTTCAAGGAGGACTAATTTAAACAAATTTTTACTCTGCAAATTGATTATTTTCATTTATGTTTTCGTTAAGCTCTTCGCATAGGGTGCTTACTAAAGATTTTGATCAGCGACTTATTTTATTATTTAAAGAAAACTGAACAAATGGAAAGAATTATTTGAGGGTTTTTTGTTTAAATTTTTGGGAAAAATCAATTTGGAAGCATTTCAAATTGAAAACATCCAATTTTTAAAACTTAGTCATTTTAAAAAGAAGAATATTCTCGTTTAAAAACTGAAAAAAAGTGTTATCAGACAAAACTTATTTTATTATTTATAGAAAACAGAAAAAAAAAATTATTAGATTGGCATTTTAAAACCATTGAAAAAAAGGATTGAAATTTTGAAAAAAATTTAATTTATATCCATTCGAAATTGAAAAGATCGAATTTTTCAAACCAAATAATTTTTAAGGGAAGAATATACTCGTTCCAAAACTCAAAAGATTTAGGAATACAAAGGTATAATTTTTAACTTCTAACTCTTAAAACTGAAATTTTTTATTTAAAGCAATAAAAACTAATCTACAAATTAAAACAGCCAAAGTGGCATTCTTTTGAATTATAAACTTTTAAAATTGAGCTTCACAAATTTTCAATTTAGAAATGTATGCAATTAAACTGCAAAAGAAAAATTCTTCCTTTGAATAAAATTAAAAACTTCTATTATACACGTGGCAATTCTTGAGCGTTTGAATAACAAATTTATATTACTCCCCCCCCCCCTTTATTTTCTTAGAGCCCTTCAAAAATTATATATTCAAATTCTTCAGTCTTTTTAGTTTTGGAACGTGGATATTGTTCTCTTCAAAATCATTTAACTTTGAAAAATTGTATCTTTTCAATTTAAAATGGTTGCAAAATAAAAACTTTTGTTTCAAATTTTTGAGAAAACAATTACTAAAGTTATTATTTTCAAGAAATTGTGGTCTTCAAAATTGGAATATTTCTTTAAATTTTGGGTAGGTTTAAAACCCCCAGAGTAATTCGTTCGATTTTTTCTGTTTTCTTTAAACAATAAAATGAGTTCCTCATTTTTCGTCTAAATGCGAACTGAACTATTTTTGAATGTAAAAATCCAACTATTGGTTCAAGATGGAACTATATTCATTAACTTTTTTTATTGTTGAAAATTCAACTATTTGTTTAAAAATTGAAATACTTTGTTAAAAAATTATTTTATTGTTTAAAGATTTAAGTGTTTTATTGAAAATACATTTTTTAAAATTGAAAATTATTTTTTTTAACTGGAAATTTAATGCGGTACCTGCTACATCGGCGACTACAACGTTGATAGCCAGCGCTAAAGCTCAGAAGGGAGGAAGGGTCTCAGATGGCACCCCACCCGGAAGGGGGGGGGCTAAGTCTGTAAAGAGACACAAGGCAGCCCAGCAGCCTACGAATAGTCGGCGGGGGTTGGATTGACATCTGCTCAGGGGGCTGATCCTGTGACGGTGGTGGTGGCGGATACGAGCTACCCGGACTCAATGCTCACTACAAAGCAGTATGAGCTTTTCAGCAGGCTACCTGGAGGGCGCTTGAAAGGGTGTCCTCAGATTAATGGCCAAGAATCAGGACCTCTTTCTGTAAGGGAGGGGTCTTTGTCTTTGTGGCAGCCGACCCAGCGGCTAAAGCTTGGCTACACAAGGCTGTGGTCGAGACAAGGTATTCGGAAGGTGCATCCAGGAACCCTGGTTAGTACGAGATACCATTAGGGGATTAGGGGGGCTGGCTTTTGTTACAGGGTCCCCAAGGCCCTTAATACAAGGGCTTGCATGCTGGCGAAGGAAGTCAATGTCATCCCGCTGATTGAGCTATGTTCCAGTTAACCTAAGCAGTTAACCTAATCGAAGAACAACTAAAGCAGAAAGGCCTCGGGATTGGAACCTTTATGGACATTGAAGGAGCTTTTTACTAAAACTCTGGAGAGGTGATCAGGATGGCCATGATCGCTCATGGTGTGTCTATTGCAGTCGTAGAATGGACCTGCTACATGTTGACGAACAGGAACCTAACTATCACTAAGGGTGATACCATTTTATGTGGAACCGTTGACTCGGGATGTCCACAGGGAGGTTTCTTATCACCTTTTCTTTGGTCCTTGGTAGTCAATGAACTGCTTCATCTGCTCACGATTCAGGGCCACTATGTTATAGGCTATGCGGACGATATACTGGTTTGATTGCTCTACGGTGTAACATGTAGCAAGCAATAAGGATAGTAAATTCTTGGGGTAAGAAGACTGGAGTTTCAGTCAATGCGAGTAGGACGGAGACAGTTGTATTTACCAGGAGGTATAAGTGGGGAACCACGAGTACATTGAAATTGACAGGAAAACAACTAGAAATCAAAGCACGAGTCAACTATCTAGGAGTCATTATGGATAAGAAGCCGTCATAGAACGAGCACCTGGAAAACAAGTGTAAGAAGCTAGTAGCGACTCTTTGGCTCTGTAGGAGAGCCATACGAAAAAACTGGGGCTTGAAACCGGTTGCACTTATGTGAATTTACACAGCGATCCTGCGACTCAGGCTAATCTATGCGGCGGTAGTCTGGCAAAGCAGGGTCGAAGTGTCTACTGTGAAGTCTCGAGAGGAACTGATCAGGGGACTGATTCTAAAAGGTATCACGGGTACCTAGAAGTCGACACCCACGATGACTATGGGGTCACTAACAGATTTGACGCCCCTGCATCTCACCATTAAGGTCATGGCCGCGAAGGCGACCTGAAGATTAAATATAGTAAACGATAGCAGTATCTCGACAATAATGCGGATAACAATCGACATCGCGAGGAGGCCGACACTGAGTATGCTCAGGAACAATTTTTCCACTCGTCGCTACCTCTTCGACAAGAAGTACCGAGTAAGCCTATCCACCAAAGAGGAATGGTCTAACACTGAAACACATATGCCCAGTGAAGGAGACAACTGGTTTACAGATGGCTCCAGGAACAAGGAGAACGGAAGAGCCGGTATGTATCATAGAAGGAATGGAATGGGCTTCATAATTGCGATCGGGTCCTACGCCAAATTTCAACAGTATGAGATTATTGGCTATGCTCCAGTGCGCCTACAAGGCAAAGAAGTGTGACAATAATAGAAACATTCGTATCTGCTCAGACAGTAGGGCTGTTATAATGGCCCTCAACGGCACAACGAATACGTCGCTACTAGCTTGGTAGTTCTTTGAGGCACTGGATAAACTACCGACAGACAACTGAGTGAGTTTGCTTTGGATCCCTGGACACAGCGGCATCAGGGGCAATGAGATATCGGACAGACTAGCAAAACTAGCAGCAAAATAAAACTTTACTGTATCTGAGCCAGTTGTAGGCATTTCCAGTAGGTTACTGAAAATATTAACAGTTGGCTGACTGAGCAACATCAGAATAAGTGTGGTTTGGTCTCTGGCTGCAGCAAGGCTAAAACATTCATGGGCGCACAGCTAAACTCTCGCCGAGCGATGGAATTACTCAAGCTCCGGAGAAATGAAGTCAAAGTCCTAACAGACCAAGATAATTTACGTCATCTAATTCTCGGCACCAGCCGATAGCATTATCACGGCAAACGAGAAAGAAAAGCGGGCGAAATATCAGACTCTTCTTTTCGAGCTAAGTAGGCTGTACCAAGGCAACAAAGTCCATCTTGTGGTTCTCGTAATCGGCTGCCTTGGAGATATGAAAGCTTCATTTCTCAGCTATCTCAACAAAATCCCGGCTTGCCAGCATCAGGCACATTCTATCGCAAGTCAGGTGTAAAAGGCTATTCTTCTAGGATCACTACATCTGGTCCGTCAACACTGTTCCTCCTAACACTGTAAAAAGGTTGGTAACTCTAAAAAAGTATCCAGAAGTGAACCTTCACCAGTAACTGTGCCATCTGCCGCGTAAGGTCATTCGCAGCTAGGGACTGCACTCTAAGGAACAGTGTTGTACGAAGTATCTTGCGTAAATTTTTCGCTCTTGCTTATCTTCTAGGATAGAAGGAGCAGGAGTGGATGACGTACACGTTCCAGTTGCGTCGGGATTGGTTTCTTTAAGGAAACATGATTGTAGCTTCTGGAGCCTGAACTTCTCTCTCAAAAATAGATTACTCATAACCGCAATGACATTCAAACCACCAAAGCCGGGATGTAAAAACTAAGTTGTGACCGTCTGCATCGAAATTGACGCCTGGACGTTCGAAGAAATGTCCGATTTTCTGCATTCAACGAAGTGAAGTTAGCTGGCGGTTGAAGTTAAAATATCTAACTGTATATGTCGACGGTCATGACTAACCTAAGATATGGAAGTTGCATAAGGGAGTTATAAATTTATTCTAAGTGACTGGTACGCACTGTTAAATGAAATAAAGTTGAAAATTAGGTCAATATTATTTTAATTAGTTTGCTTATTAACAATTATTTCGTCTAATATCGCAAAGCGAATAATTAATTACGGTGATAGGAGTTCAGGTGGGTAACTGCACGGCTCAGCAAACCAGTGAAATTTGAGCTGCAACAAATTTGACATCAACGTTTTTCCGTGGTTGGTTGATTTCACCCGTCAATTAAACGAACTTGAACAGGTGCAGGTAAACAGCTGGCTATTCAGCTTCGATTAGATGACTGGCGAGTTGGTCTGTTAATCGACTGGGTCGACTATTGGGCTACGACATATATATTACATTACGCGTCCTAAAGATTGGTAGCGAAGTTCAAAATCATGGGCGACGAAACTGCTTGTCTCTTATAATATACCTTATTATCATTAAAACCACCAAAGTTATGAAAGTTTAGGAAAAAGGACCAAAATTTTCAATTTTGAATACCTCTAAAGTTTTTTTTATTAAAAAAAAATTATTTCAGGATTTTTCTTTCAACAACATAAAGAAAGAATACTAGAATTTTCATCAAAATTACTGACATATCAAAGATCTTCAGATGATTTAACATAGAATTGTTCTAAAGGGACTGTACACAACTTTTTAATAATTATAGCACTTGCGTTGTGTGATTTTATTTTGAAATTGGGTAAAATAATTAATAAAAATCTTATAAACAAATGATTGTTCTTTTTACCAATTAACAATTAAGAATGTATCGTATTGCTTACAAAAATGCAACACTTTCTCATTTGAACAAGCGCGCTAAGTTGCACTTTCACCGTTTGGGATTTTAATTTGCGACCTCTGTCATATGAACGCGTTAGAATTCTTTAAGAATAGGGACAAGCACCCTATCTAATATATGCTCTATTGCCTGAATATTCAATTGTTTTGTTGAAAAATTATCTTTTGAATTAAAACTACTATTATTTTGGTGGAAAATCCACCTATTTGCTTAAAAACTCAACTGTTTTGTTGAGGATTGATCTTTTAGGACCGACAATTAGTTCATTCGAATTTAAAATTTGACTTTAAACATTTGTTTTTTTGGCCTTGAACTCCAACTATTTAATTGAAAATTCAACTGTTTTTTGTTGAAATTAAATCTTTATTGTTTGAAAATTGGTCCAATTGGTTAAAAATTCATCTTTTCGGGTAACATTTTGTTGTGTATTATTTTGTTAAACTGAGAGCGTTTTGTAACCTCCAACTATCAAGTGTTAACGTGAGAATAGTGAAACTGTGTTTTCCGTAGACAATTAATCTAATAATCATAAAATCAAGTGATTTTCTGTTAAATAACTTCTTCGTATGTCTGGTTATGAAAAAGCATAATGTATTATTTTAAAAAACGGATATGTTTCCCACATGAATTTTTTTGCAAGGTGTTTCGCTTATGCATACATAAATGCAAAACGTTTTTGTGCTTTTGGATGCTGCTGTCTTCGAATGGTTTAAACAAGCGAGCATTTTAGCTCTCATTTTGAACACATTTTAAACAAATTTTAAAAACATTTTAAACGAGATGCTCAAAGGTCCGCAAACGTTTTATGTACGTAAGCAGGAAAAACAGTTATTATAACTTGTAGCATAAAACTTTTTTCCTTATTTCCGTTAAGTATTTAGTTTACTCTTATCATCATAATAGTAAAAATTTTTAAAAATATTTTTTGAGAGAAAAATGGTTAACCGAAAATGGTTAGGACGCCGCTGATTGTTTACGCTCTAAGACCCTGGATTTGAAACTAGGCTTAAATCCGAGTTCGAGTGTATTCGGTTCAAAATTCAACTCTTTTTGATTGAATAATAATATTTTTAGATTGCAAATTCGATTACTTTGTTGAAAATTCATTTTTGGTAGAGGATGAAATTTCTTTGTTTTGGCTTGAAACTTTAACAATTTGCTTGAAAATGCAACTGTTTCTGGTTAAAGTTTAATATTTTTTTATTGAAATTTTGGCTGTTTCTTAGATAATAATACGTCCTTAGTTGAAAATTCTACCATTTCCTTCAAAGCCCAATATATTTAGTCCTATTTCCCCCTATTTACTTTCCCCGCTCTAATTATTTCTCTGTATTTATTTTCTTTAAATAATAAAATAATTTTTTTTATGTGCGCAGTTGATGAGGGGAGAAATTATGAGCAGGTGCAGGACACGCGAAGATATTGACCGTGTGGCTTTATTGACCAGTGGCTAGTGGCTGTTTCTAGTATGCTCTTGAATGTGTTGGTTAATTCGTAAAATTTCCTGCATGCAGAAAAGAAACTTTTTCCAAAGGGCACTGCAGAAAACTAACTGATTACAGTCCTGATAAATTTTATTGTCGTTCATACTCTAATCTTAGTGTTTTTATAATCTACGTGGATGTTATTACTCGATAATGCGGAGAACGCTAAGGTTTAGGTCCTCAGGTTCATTCACCCCTACGAATAGTCATCCTTACCCTGTTGTTTCACCCGGAAATAGAAGTTTAAAATTAAATTTTTTATAATTATTGGATGACCTTGAATTTTATTGGCTTTAATGCTTTCAATTTTTTAGTTTTATTTTACTGTTAAGTTACCATTTTCGAAAATAAGAAATTTTATTTAATTTTCAATATAAAAACCATAAAGTTGATAAAATAAGGCATTTATTTTAAATTTCATTAGCAGCACATAATAAAGCGCCCTTATTGATGGCAGATATCTGTCAAAATATTTTTCGAGCCAGAAAATATTTTTTAAAGAATTCCTTTTTATTTTCTGTTTTCCAAAAACTTCTTCCTTTCCAGGTTTTTTCGCTGAAACGTGTGCTGCATTTTTTTGGTTAAAAATTCAACTTTTTTGTTAAAAATTTAACTGTTATATTAAAACAATTTTGTTTTGATAGAAAATTTATCTTTTATATCTGAAAAATTTTTAAGTTTAAAACTCATCTTTCTTGGTTGAAAATGAACTTGTTTGTTAAAAATTCCATTTCTTCTAAACGATTCATCAGTTCGACTTCGAAATTTCACTAGTTGGTTTAAAATTTAACTTTTTCCTTAAAAAATTCTTCTCTTGATTTAACTTTCAACTATTTGTTTGTAAATGATATTGTTTGGCTGAAATATTTCTTGTTCAAAATTCAAGTTTTTGGTCGATAATTCATCTTCATTGGTTGAAAATGATTTTTTTTGTCGAAAATACACCCTTTATGTTGATAATTCAACTGCCTTCTAAAAAAGTTGTTCTTTTGGCTTGCAAATTCCACTATTTGGTTAGAAATTCAACTATTGTGTTAAAAAATCTTTTTTTTATTGAAAGTTCAACTATTTCTTTCTGGATGAAAACGGTTAAAAATTCATTATTATTTTTTTGAATATTTAAATATTTTTTAAAAAGTTTATCTTTCTCGATTAAAAATTATATTTTTTGTTAAAAATTTATTTTTTTACGTTGATAATTCAACTGTCTTTTAAACAAAGCGTCTTTTTGATTTGAAAATTCAATCATTTAGTTGAAAATTAATCTGCTTTGGTTGAAGATTTCTCTCTTGATTGCAAGTTCAACTAAAATTTGTAAATGGAACTGTTTTTGCGAAAATTATTACTTTTAATTTATTTTAACTATTTGGATAAAAGTTGATTTTTATAAGTCAAATTTTTTTTTTAAATTAATTTTTATGACTTGGAAATAATTTTTTTTTTAATTCATCTCTTGATGAAAAGTTCAACTCTTTGCTTTTTAATATGCAAAGGTGTTGCTGAAAATTATTATTTCTTTTAATTCAACTATCTGGTTGAAAATTACAGTTTTGGTGAAAATTCAGCTTTTACGTTAATAATTCAACTTGTCTTCTAAAAAAATTGTCTTTTTGAATCGAAAATTTCACGATTTAGTTGAAAATTCAACCACAGTCCGCTCTCCGAATAATGCCGTGTGCTGGTAGGGCAAGTACGAACTCTATAAATTTGGATATTTTTTTTGCGATTTTGATTCCACAAAAACGAGTCTTTTTTGTACACGCATTGATTGATTAATCCGGTACATGGTCTATTTTCGTACATTTATTTGAGTGGCACTATTCAGAGAGACTGGATTGAAATGTCGGCGCTCGAAGCGATAGCGCGATGGTGGGGGATGCAATCGAGCAAATATAAGGAGAAACGGCTCTATTCAGAGCGGCATTATTCAGAGAGCGGACTGTATTTTATTCAAAATCTAATTATTTACTTAAGAATTCAACTAGTTTCTTGAAATAACTTTGTTTTGATAGAAATTTCTACTTTTATATTTAAAAAAAATGGTTGAAAATTTATCTTTCTTGGTTGAAAATGAAATTTTTGTTATAAATGTAACACTGTCTTCTAAACTATTCGTCATTTAACCCTGAAAATTACACTACTTGGTTAAAATTTTAACTGTTTCGTTAAAAATTTGTCTTTGGATTGAATTTTCAAATATTTATTTGTAAATGCAACTGTATTGTTGAAAATAATTTTTTTTTAAGTTCAACTGTTTAGCTGAAAATTAATATTTGTTAGTAGAAAAAAAATTAATATAAAAAAATAGAATTAAGGGGAAGCAAATTCTTCTTTATTTGTTTAATATTTGCTGTTGAAAATTTATCTTATAGGTTGACATTTCAACTTTCTTCTAAAAAAAATATTTATAT
>JAAAKG020087682.1:0-16483 GCA_010014905.2 Druon quercuslanigerum | reverse complement strand
ATACATCAGTTTTGTGAAAAAATCTTTTTTTTTTAAATTAATTTTTAACTGAAAATTTAACTTTTCCAATTTTTTTTAAATTGTCCTTTTTCAGTTGTAAACTTTTCTCTTCCGGGGAAAACAAATTTTCTTTGTTTGAAATTGAATTTCTGTAGGTTAAATATACATCATTTTTGTGGAAAATTAATTTTTTTCTGAAAAATGATATGTTTTTTTCGAAAAATCAATTTTTGTAAAAAAAAATTGTCTTTTGGCTTTGAAGGTTCAATAATTCAGAAAATTTTTCTTGAGAGATAAATCTATATTTGTCCATGTTTTTTTTATAAAATACATTTTTTTGTTCAAAATAAATAAACAAATTAAAAATTTTACATTTTGTATCTGAAATACTGTTTTATTCTGTTCATAAAACATTCTATGTTACAAGTATTAAAATATTAAATTGCTGGTATTTGAATTTTAATTATCAAGGAAAATGAAAAGTGTGTCAAGAAGAAATCAGGAAATTTAAAAAATGTTCTCGGACACTGCCAAATTTTGCTAACAATAACTAGCAAAAAAATTCAGGAAACTAAAACTTATGCAAAGTAAGGGGGGGGGGAATATTTCGTTATGTTTTGTTACCGAAAGGGGGGGGCTTTAATCAGTTACCTTATTTAAGTGCGGTTCCTTAGAAATGAAAAGTAAATCATTTCTATGGCTTATTGAAGTTTAACCACTCCCAAAACAATTGGAAAAGAAAGATATTGAAAAGAAGTTCTTTGAAAAGAAAGCTGTAAGAGAATCGACAATTATAATTGAAAACGTGCTGGTCACAATGCATGCAGCTTGCCTATAAACTCTTCTCGACATATTCGAAAACTAAACATGCGTCCCTCTTTGAAGGCAGACTGCAAAAGATGCTAAAGAATAAAAATAAATCGTTGAAGAGAAGAATAATAGCCGACAACGTAACGAGTGAGCGGCGCGTTACCCACGTTCAATGAATTGACTGTCTGCATACGTGCGACCACAGGAGGAGAAAAGGAGACGTCTGAGAAGGGAAAAAAATGAAATAGAAAGGATAATCATCAACTGCGTGAGTTATAGAGAGAGAGGCAGAGAGAGGGAGAAAGAGAGGGAGGAGTGAGAAAGAGGTGGGAGAGCGAGGAGAGAGAGAGAGAGAGAGAGAGAGAGAGAGAGGTGAGAAGCAACACCGGATTTCCCGCACGTGACCATTTGCAGGAAAGGGTCGGAGTTTCGCGACAATGACTTCAAAGTTCCGACATTTGAAGGTCGGATGGGATACCGACAACGGAAGAGACAGTCATGAGGAATAATGCCAAAGATAGCACGGATAGAACAGAAATGCATAATGCAATTTTCATTCGGGGGAACACTGTGCCGGATCCATGATCAATCCCGGGATTTACTATTCATATAATCCTCTTACAAGCTCTATTAATTGACCAATTTTTATGCTTTTTTAAAATAAATTTTACTATTCAGTTTTTAAGGCATTGTAGCTGTTAGATTTATCAATTTAATTGTGTGCATACTTTTTTGTTGTATTATTTTGTGTCGAGAAAATTAAAAAAATGGTTGGAAATCTTATGACATTATGCGTCAACCCCTTATAGACTTATTGTTGATATTTGTTTATGAGAATATAGGGTACGATTCATTCAATAGGGAGATGTGGGATTTATTTTTTTGCCAGTTTTGCACGATGGACGATGAAAAGAAAAAGGAAAAGTAGAAGGAGGAGGATGAAAAGCTAAAAAGAAGAAGGATGTGGAGTAGGATTAGCAGAAGGACGATCTGGAGGAAGAGGAGAAGTAGAAGAAGGATGATGAGAAGGAAAATGAAGATGGCGAAAAGGAGGATGTGGGGAAGGAGTATAAAGAGGATGAAGAGGATGCGGAGGAGAATGATGAGGGAAATGATGATAAGGAGAAGGACAGGAAAGGCAGAGAAGAACTAGAAGGAGGAGGAGGAGAATATTGATGATAAGGAGAACGATAAGCAGGAGGACAATCAGGAGAAAGAGACAAAGTAGAATGAGGAGTTATGGAGGATGAAGAGAAGTAGAAGAAGGATCGTAAGGAAGAGGAGGAGGATCATGAAGAGGAGGATGTAGTTAAATTATCCTTTATATGAAAAGCGGTAACCTACATCTTGGTAGTAATGCTGTATAGTAGGAATCCACTATATTGTTTTTACTTCTATTACTGTGGTCTATTATGTAATAATTTCAAAATTCTCCAAGTTAGTGGCGCTACCTCACCGCTATATTATAAACTAGAATGTCTGAATTTGAAGTATCGCTTACAAGGGGGCCCTTTGTTTGTACAAACTAAAGTTTGTTTCGATTTCCTCAGTAGACCCATAACACTCATTGTGTTTGAGATTGTGACCGCAGAGTACTATTTGTTTGAGTAATTCATTAGTGATTTTTTAACCATTTTTTTCATGCAGGAGGAAGTTGAGAAGAAAGTGCAGAAGTAGAATAAAGAGGATGAGGAGGATGCGGAGGAGAATGATAAGAGGAAGAGGAGGAGTACAAGAAGGAGGAGAAGGAGAATAATGATAATGAGGAGGAGGATAATCAGGAGGACAATCAAGAGAAAGATCCGAAGTAGAAGGAGGAGGTATGTAGGATGAGGAGGAGAAATAGAAGAAGTATCACGAGGAGGAGGACGAGGAGAAGGATGGTGAGAAAGAGGAACAGGAGAAGTAGAAGGAGTATAAGCAAGAGGACGATTAGGAGAAAGAGAAGAAGTCGAAATAGTAGCATGAGGATGATGAGGAGGAGAAGTAGAAGGAGGAACATGAGGAGGAGGAAGAGAATGAGAAAAATGAGGAGGGGGAAGAGAATGAGAAAAAAGATGAGCAGGTAGACGATGAGGAGGAAGAGAAAAGGTAGAAGAAGGATGAGGAGGAGGAGGAGAATAATGAAGAGGAGGATGTAGTTAAATTATCTTTTATGATTATATAACAAAACTAAAGTCTTCGACTGGTAAAAAATTTAAAAAAATAAATAGTTATTCGAAAATTGGGTAAATATTAAAAATAAATACAAAAGTAAGCGCGGGCTGGCGCGCGCACTTGGTAGTCTAGGATACTTCAAATCTTTTATTTAATTTTTTTAAGCATAAGCCACTTCTCAGAATACTATATAAATGATAAAGTTAAATTATCAAGGATACTAGATGAAAATTATTTTTTTTAATTAGGAATTTCTCGAATATGAAAATGTTATGAAACTTTTGAATTATTAAATAAACTATAGTCGCCTTTTTTAGTGGCCACAGTCCGTCCTTCTTTTTATTCAATCCTTTTTTCGCCGTTTTATTTTTAAAAAATTGTATTAATTTTTAGTTAATTAATAAAAATTTAATTTATTCGAAAGCAAGATGACCTTAAAGAGATTCTCTTCGATCATAAAGATTTTAAGTATTGTCTAAAAAATTTCAAAAAATAATCAAAAATGGATAATAATTCATTAAGAAACTAAACGCGGAAGATAAATCTATTTTATAGTTAAAAATCAGTCTTAAAATTTCACACTTAGGAATTAAAAATTTTGCCTTTCTCCGAAAATAAAAATAAAAAATGTCGAACACATAGAATATAGTTCCACTTTCAAAAAAAATTTAAATTTTAAGCTAAAGCAAAAACTACCTTTAAAAATTAATTCTAAGCGAACTGTTTCAATTTTCAACTCAAAATATGAATTTTTGATTAGAATGACAAACCATTAAATATATAATGAATTTTAAACAATGCAATTCTACTTTTAACAAAGTAGTTTAATTTTCTTTAAATTGATTTTTCGTTAAGAAGCTTGGTTCTCAACCAAAAAGTTGAATTTTTAACAACAAGAAAATAAATCGTATTTGAATTAAAAAAAAATAATTTTCCGCCAAAAAGTTTGATTTTCTATCAAAAGACGAACTTTGAACGTGAAAAAGATTAATCTTTAAGCGAATAGTTAATATAGCAACTACGGAAAATCACTTTTCTACCAAAAAAGAAATAGGTAAAGTTTTAACAACTAAAATTAATTTTTAGTCCTAAAAGCAAACCAAATTTAAAAAAATTAATTTTGCAATTAAAGAAATAAATCTTCAAGTAAAACAAAGAATCTTTAACCAAAAAAAAAAAAACAAATTTGTAACTAATAAGTAGTTCACTGATCAAAATACTAATTTTGAATGACCTAATCATTGATTATTAAGTTCAGTAATTTTAATTGATATAATCCGAAACTTTAATTAAAATCTGTAACTTCAATAGACTAATTAAATCAGTTATATTCATTGTTTAAATAAATAGTTTAAAAACATTGTTTTTTTATAGGAATTAACTGAAAATTCAGTCTATTTCAGAAAGGTCAGTATATCAGTAAAATTTTTACTGATTTAAATTTCGAGTGAGCATTGGAAAACTCTAATCATAAACTAATTTCTAGAAAGGCTTTCATTTCCGAGTGTAATTATAAAAGTTTCAAAACTACCTGCTAGATTATAAAATGAAATAATAAGGTAATGAAAGAGATAAAACAAACATGGAAGCGTAGAGAAAACTGTTGGACGTCACGCGAGTTTCGCATCGAGTTTCTCGTGAGGGTAAAAATTGCTGTCCAGAGAATTTTTCGCAATATTACACACGTTGGCGAGAGCCATTACGCTTAAAGAGTAAACCGCGACTTGCGCGTCGGCAGGTGTTGAAGTTCGATCAATAACGCTTTACCAATTTCATAATTCATGAATCCATAATTCATGTGATGAGGATCCGTCTGAAACTGCCTTTATGGTCCTTAAACTGGCTGACGTTAGGGCTGCCGTTTTAAGAAAAAAAGGCAACGTCCATAAATTCGAGCAAAAATTTTCTTCTAAAAATGGTAGAAATATTCAGGAAATATTGAATGGGCAAGAAAATTTCATAAATCATAAATGTGATTTGGTTTGCTTTCAGACCTAGTTTCTAATTCAAAAAAATTATCATAGGGAATGGTGGTTATAATCAAGAAATGCTTAACCAATTCATTGACCAACACATTTACAAGATTGATAAAAAATCTACAAAGCAGATCCTGCATGAATTTAGCATCATGCTTAGAGAATGATGGAGTTGTTCTTCAATAGATACAAGGCCATAGGGTAACGGAACTAATCAGATTTGGTTTTGTTCGTAGACCTTTCATCTGATACCAAAATTATTATAGACAAAGATGATTATAAGTAACAAGTGCCAAGCCACTTCAGTGATCAACAAACTTACGAAATTATAAACAAATCTCCAAAACAGATCAAGTATGAACTTATCAGCATGGTTAAACAATCTTGGGACTGTTCTTCAATAAGAAGAAGAGCATAGGGTGATGAAATTAATGTGATTCTGTTTGTTCTCAGACCTTGTATCTAATATCACAATTATTATAGAGATAGATAATTCTAATTAGGAAGGGGTAAACTACTTCACGGACCAACAAGCTTAAGAGACGATAAACCAATCTCAAAAACAGACCTACTATAAACGTTGAATAATGGTAAAAGAAGAATGGCGGTGATCTGGTTTGTTTGTAGACCTTGCATCTAATTTATAAATAAAATTAGCATAGAGAATGGTGATATTATTAAGAAATCCTAAACCACTGCAATGACCAACAGATTTACGAGATTATTAAAAAATCTACAAAGCAGATCCTGCATGAACTTAGCATCATCATTAGAGAATGATGGAATTGTTCTTCAATAGACACAAGGATACAGGGTAACGGAATCAATGTGATTTGCTTTTTTTCGTTGACCTTTTATCTAATACCACAAACTTACGAGATTATAAACAAATCTCCAAAACAGATTAAGTATGAACTTAGCATAATGGTTACAGAATGCTGGAATTGTTGTTCAAGAAATACAAGGGCATAGGGAAATGTGACAAATGTGGTTTGGTATGTTCTTAGACCTTGTATTTAATACCACAATTATGGTAGAGAAAGATAAGTATAATTAATAAATGCTAAACAACTTCAATGTCCAATAAAATTACGAGATTATAAAAAGAGACTAAAATTATTATAGAGAAAGATGATTATAATTAAAAAATGATAAACCTTTTCAATGGCCAACACTCTTAAAAGATTATAAAGAAAACTCCAAAACAGATCATGTATGAGCTTATCATCATAGTTAAAAAATCTTGGGACTATTCCTCCATAAGCAGAAGAACATGAGGGGATGGAATCAATGTCATTCGGTTTGTTCTCAGACATTGAGCAACACATTTACGAGATTATTAAAAAATCTACAAAGCAGATCCTGCATTAACCTAGGAGCATCATTAGAGAATGATGGGTTTGTTCTTTAATAGATACAAGGATACAGGGTAGCGGAACCAATTTGATTTGGTTTTGTGCGTAGACCTTTCATCTAATACCACAATTACTATAGAGAAAGATGATAATAATTAACAAATGCTAAACCACTTCAATATCTAATAAAATTACGAGATAATGAAAAAATACCAGAATTATGGAAAAGAAAGATAATTATAATGAAACAATGATAAACCTTTTCAATGAGCAACAAACTTACTAGATTATAAAACAAGCCCACGAAACAGATTCAGTATGAATTAATGGTGGGATTGTTCTTCAATAGTCACAAACTCATAGGGTAACGGAACCAATGTGATTCGGTTTGTGGACATCCATCTAATACCACAATTATGACAGAAAAATTTTTTTATGTTTAACAAAGACTAAACGAGTTCCGTTACCAACAAACTTACGAGATTATAACAAAAATTTTGAAAGCAAATCTATTTGTACTTAGTATCATGCTTCCAGAATGTTGGAATTGTTCTTCAACGTATACAAAGACACAGGCTAATGGAAAGAATGTGTTTTGGTTTGTTCTTAGACCTTGTATCTAATATTGAAATTAAGCTACAGAAAGATAATTGTAATTCACAAACACTAAAGCACTTTAGTGACCAACAAATTAGGAGATTATAGCAAAAATAAAAAAAACAAATCCATTTTAACTCAGCATCATGCTTACAGAATGTTGGAATGGTTCTTCAAATTATACAAAGACACAGGTTAATGGAAACAATGTGTTTTGATTTGTTATTAGCTCTTGTATCTATTATTACAATTATGCTACAGAAAGATAATTATGATAAATAAATGCTAAACCTTTTCAATGTTTAATAAACTTAAGAGATTATGAAAAAGTCCACAAAATGTATCCAGTACGAACTTAGCATCATGGTTAAAGAATGGTGGGATTTTTCTTCAATAGACACCAGAACATAGGCTGATGGAAAAAATTGTCATTTGGTTTGTTTTCCGATTTATAGTATCTAATACTATAATTATTATGGAGAAAACTGAAAATAAATAAGGTATGTCATACTTTTCGAATGACTGACAAACTTACGGGAAAAAAAGAAGATGTAACTTCTTTAGATGCACTAATGGAACGCCACCATTCATGTTTTGCTATTTCAAGGAAGGAGGCGGTAACCGCAAAAATTTTTGTAGAAATAACATCTACAAAAGGTTCTAATTTAAACTTAGCATCATGGTTAAAGTATTCTGGAATAGTTCTTCAGCAGATGAAAGAACAAATAAATTTTTTAGGTGTACTAATGAACCATCACCGACATTCTACTGTTTGCTAATGTTAAACAAAATTTATTTACCTGCCAGACTTGTCATTTCTTTTACAGGTTCACCCCTCTACGATTTATTACAATACCGAAAAAAATTTCTAATCAGATTTGTAGTAGCTCAGAATAAATGGTAACTGATAAATAATTCATGTGATGAGGAGCCGTCTGAAACTACATCTATAGTCTTTAAATTGGCTGACGTTAGGGCTGCTGTTTTCAGGAGAAATTCAGTGCCCAAAAAAAATTCGTTTGGTAAAATGTGTAAAAATAATCATGGAAATTTGTGGGGGCACGAAAATTTTATAAATCTGCAATGTGATTTGGTTTGTTTTTAGATCTAGTATCTAATACTACAATCATTTTAGAGGAAGACCGTTATAATTAAACAATGCTTAATCAATTCAATGAGCAATAAACTTATGAGATTATCAAATAAAATCTACGAAACAGATCCAATTTAAATTTAGCTTCATGGTTAAAGCATATTAGGATAGTTCTTCAACATATAGAAGAACATAACTTCTCTAGATGCACTAATGGATTGCCATACCTATTTTCTACGGTTTGATAATATTACCTAAAATCGATTGACCTATCAAGGCTTTTCAATTATTTTACAGGTTCACCCCATGCAATTTATCAAAATGCATAAAAAACATTCTTAAGCAGATTTGTGATAGCTCACAGTGCAATGTAAAATAGAGTGGGGAATTTATAAATAAAATTAAGCATCTCAGTATCTCAATTTTTTTTTAAAGTTCATTCTTTTCAGTTGAAAAGTCTACTGTTATATTTTTGGTGGAGAGTTTAGTTTTTGTGGCTAAACATTTTATTTATTTTTCGAAGATTTAATTATCTTGTTGCAAATTAAGTAATTTTGTTAGGAAAGACTACTTGGCTGAAAGTTAAACTACTTCTCTGAAAATTATTTTCTTTCTTAAATTCATGTTTTTGGTTAAAAGTTAATTTTTTTCATTGAAAATCTAAATGATTTGTTAAAAATTCTTTTTTTTTGTGTTAAAAATTTACCCATTTTGTTAAAAATTTATATTTTTCAGTAGCTCGTTTTGTTTTTTATTTCATTTATTTAGCTATTGATTGAATTATTTCCTTAAAAATTCCATTTCAACTGATAAGTTAATTATTTCAGTTTAGTTCAAAAATTAAAATTTCTAGTTCAAGACTACACTAGTTGGTTGGAAATCCAAACATATTTTTAAATTTTTCTTATCGATAGAAAATTAAATTTATTGCACCGTAAAACTATCCGTGTAAGTAAAGCGATAGGGATAATATTATTATATTATTTGTTGATAGTAAATTTTTGAAATTTTTGAAGTTGCAAATTTAAGTCTATTGTTCAAAAATTAAATTTATTGTTTAAAAGTCCTCTTTTACAGGTCGACTAATGATCTGTTTTATAAAAAAGAAAATGTATCTATTTGTTGCAAAATTCAAGCATTTCATTAGAAATCAATTTTATTGGTTAAAAATTTAACTCTTCTGCTAAAAAGATTTATGTATTTGTTTAAAAATTAACTTTTTAAGCCGAAAATGTTACAATCAGATTTTTGGTGAAAAGGGTTGTTTTTAGTTGAAAATTTAACAATTTGGTTAAAAATGTAGGAGTTGTATTGAAAATTTGACTTTTTGATGGAAAAATAATCTTTTTATCAAAAATTCACCTTTTTGGTTGAAAATACTTTTCCCTAGTCAAGAATTAAATTTTTTTGTTAAAAATTGAACTGTTTCCTTAAAACCGTTTTTTTAAAAATTAATTTCTATAACTAAAGGTGTAATCAATATTTTTTTTAAATTATTCTTTTCTGTTTAAAGATTGAAATATTTTTTCTTCAAAATTCATTTTTTTCATTTAAAAATTAAAATATTTTGTATGTAATCTTTTTTGTTGAAACTCACGTATTTTGTTAAAATAACAGATTTTTCGGTAGAAAATCAATCTTCTTAGTTAAAAATTTATCTATTCGGGTAAAATAGTTAAGTTTTTGCGAAAATTGATATTTTCGGATTTAAAATTTAACTGTTTTGGTAGAAAATTCCACTATTTGTTTAATAATTGAAATAATTATTTTAAAATATAACTATTTAGTAAAAAATTACCTTTTGTTGGACAATTCACAGTTGGTGAATGAAAGTTCAACTATTTTGTGGATAATTCGTTTTTGTTAAAACTCCTAATTTTTCGAAAGAAAATTAATCTTTTTGGTTGAAACTGTTTTTATTATTATTTATTTATTTTTTTGAAAATTGAACAGTTTTTTAAAGAATTTTTTCTCAGTTAAAAACGAATGTTTGTATGTAAAAATTTAAATATTCCATTTTTGGATAAATAAATTCTGATTTTTTTATAGAAAACTCTTCTTCGTTGAAGCTTCATCTGTTATTTGGATAAAAATTGGACTATTTGGTTAAAAATGCAGTTTCTTTGTTAAAAATTTAATTTCTTTGTTAGAAATTTTTTTTAGTGAAAATCAATCTTATTGATTCAAAATTCAAGTATCTTGTTCAAAATCTATCTGTTTTATTAACAAATCAAAAATTCGGTTGAAAATTGACTTTGTTAGTTGAATATTCATCTACTTTCCTGAAAATTCATTTTTTTTTGTTCATCAATTTATTTTTGTAATTAAGAATTACACTATTCCCTTATTAATTAAAAATTGGCCTATTTTAGTTGAAAATCAATTTTCTTGAAACCAAATTCAATTTTTTTTTAATTCTAAAATTCTTTCTTTGATTAAAAATATCTTAAAAATTTAGTTTTTTGGTGATAGATTTAAAAAATTCGTAAAAATTTAATCTATTTTTTCAGATTTAAATTAATTTGTTTAAGCTATACATGTAACTGTTTCCCATTTGATATAAAAATTCTATTGTTTATTAGAAAATACATTATTTTTGTGTAAAAAAATGCATCTTTTCAACAGCCAAGTTAAACATTCCATTTTTAGATTTTATATTTTCAAAACATTTTTAAAATTTACTTATTCTGGGAAAATTAGACTACTTTGTTAAAAATTCGTCGATTATTTATAATATTTTCAGATTTATTTATTTATTTTTGAGTATAAATTTTTTCACACAACATATTTTTGGTAGAAAATTAATCTTCTTGGTTAAAAATATATTTTTTTGGGAAAAATTAATTTTGCATCTGAAGATTTACCCTTTTTATTTTTAGTTTTATTAGCTTAAAAAAATGTTAAAAATTTAGTTTTTTGGTGGCAGATTTCAAAAATTCGTAAAAAATTCATCTCTTTTTCAGCTGGAAATTAAGTTTTTAAGCTGTAAATGAAACTCTTTCCTTCTCAATATAAAAATTATCTTTTTTAGTTGAAAATACATTATTTTCATGTCAAAAAATATATATTTTCAACAGCCAATTTGAACATTCCATTTTAATTTTTTATATGTTCAAAATATTTTAAGAAGGTAGTTTTTGTATGATAAATTAGACCACTTTATTAAAAATTCGTCGATTTTTTAAAATATTATCTTTGGATATATTTATTTATTTTTTAGTATAAATTTTTTTAACATAACATCTTCCAAACCCTCCCGCCGCCGCCCAAAATACTGTTGGAAGTTAAAATTTCATCGATATCTTTGCTGGAAGGTAAAATTTTTATTAGCAGTCTGGGCGATATCGAAATGGCTAGAATAACGCTAAAAATGTCTAAAAACAACTGCACGTTTAGGGATTCCCACGATTTGTCCGGGATCTCGTGTAAAGTTCAATGGTCCGTGAAACAGTAAAACTATAACTCACTCAAGTGCCTTCATTCTGGACGCAAATGACAAAACTGTCGCGAAAGACCACCAAAGTTTGCGTCCATACTTCCCACAGACAAATCGCATAAAAATCAGAGACGAGAAAACAAATAAAAAGTGAATAATTTTATTCGTTATCAGGCAAGTAAAAGATTATGTTTGACTTTTTATGTATTTTCGACACCTTATTTCAATATCGCTCCAAGTCGCATTTCGCGGTTTACAGTTTATGGGCGTTGTACAGTGGCTAGGTGTTGTGCAGTGTCTGGGCGTTATACAGTGGCTAGGCGTTGTACAGTGTCTGGGCATGGTACAGCGGCTAGGCGTTGTACAATGTCTGGACAACCTACTGTGGCTAGGCGTTGTACAGTAAATAAGCGTTGTACTGTGTCTGGGCGCTATACAGTAGCTAGGCGTTATACAGTTTCTGGGCAGTCTACAGTGACTAGGCGTTGTAGAGTGTCTGGGCAACCTACAGCGACAAGGCGTTGTGCAGTGTCTAGGCGTTGTGCTAAGTCTGGGCGTTGTGCATTGGCCGGAAGTTTTACAATAACTGGGCGTTCTACAGTGGCTGGGCATTAAACAGTGACTAGGCGTTGTACAGTAAGCGTGATACAGCGACTAGGCGCTTACAGTATCTGGGCAACCTACAGCGACTAGGCGTTGTACAGCGTCTAGGCGTTGTGCATTGTCTGGGCGTTGTACAGTGTCTGGGCATGGTACAGTGGCTAGGCGTTGTACAATGTCTGGGTTTCATACAATGGTTGGGCATTATACAGTGACTGGGCGTTGTACAGTGAATGGGCATGGTACAGTGGCTAGGCGTTGTACAATGTCTGGACAACCTACTGTGGCTAGGCGTTGTACAGTAAATAAGCGTTGTACTGTGTCTGGGCGCTATACAGTAGCTAGGCGTTATACAGTTTCTGGGCAGTCTACAGTGACTAGGCGTTGTAGAGTGTCTGGGCAACCTACAGCGACAAGGCGTTGTGCAGTGTCTATGCGTTGTGCTATGTCTGGGCGTTGTGCATTGGCCGGAAGTTATACAATAACTGGGCGTTGTACAGTTTCTGGACAGTCTACAGTAACTAGGCGTTGTAAAGTGTCTGGGCAACCTACAGCGACTAGGCGTTGTACAGTGTCTAGGCGTTGTGCTATGTCTGGGCGTTGTGCATTGGCCGGAAGTTATACAATAACTGGGCGTTGTACAGTTTCTGGACAGTCTACAGTGACTAGGCGTTGTACAGTGGGCGTAATACATTGGATAGGCGTTGTCGAGTTTCTGGGCTCAATCACGTTTGCTCTCTTTATAGCTCCAGGTCCTATTTTGATGCAAATGACTTAGAGCTAAACAGAGATGTTCACCGCCTAATCGTGACTGAGGTATTCACCGTCTAAATGAGACTCTATTGAGAGAATGAACTGAAATATTTTTTGTATGAAAGTAGAACTTTAAAAAAATTTGTGGTTTTCTTTATTGAAAATTCATCTGTTTTAATACAAATTTCATCTTTCTTGGTTAAAAATGCAGCTGTTTGGTGGAGAATAAAACTGTTTTGTAAAAAATGCATCATTTTTTGTTAATAAAACTTGTATTTTTTTATTAAAATTTATCTTATTCGTATATTTGAAATTTTCGTTAAAAAAATCATATTTCTGTCTTGAAATGCATACTGGAATATTTTTAGGATTAAAGTTCAACTATTTTTCGGTAATAGGAATTCATCTGCTTTAAAGGAAAATTCATATTTTTTGTTAAAATTCAACTGTTTCGTAGAGAATTAAACTATTTGTAAAAAGCTTATGATTTTTGGTAGAAAAAACTCGTACTTTTGAATTTTATTATGATATATAATAATATTTTTTGTTAAAAAATTCTTATTTTGCTCTTGAAACGCCAATTGAAACTTTTTTGGATTAAAATTCAACTATTTGAAATAATTTTTTTCGTAAATTCATGTTTCTGGACAAAAATGCAAATTTTTGTTTAGATATTTCAACGATTTTGTTAAAAATTCATCATTTTTGTTTAAAAAACTCGTATTTTGGAATGAAAAATTCGATTTTTTTCACAGAATCTTATTTTTTTGTTAAAAAAAATATTTTTTGGATTAAAGTTTAACTATTTAAAAAAAATATTTTTAAAAATGTATCTCTTTTAAAATAAAATTCATGTTATTGAATAAAATTCAACTTTTTATTAAAGTATTCAACTATTAAAAAAAAATCATGATTTACGGTTGAAAAAACTAGTATTTTTTAATAAAAAACTCATTTGTTTTCGTAGAATCTTATTTTTTGTTAAAATATTCATATTTTTATCTTGAAATGTCAACTGGAATATTTTTTGGATTAAAATTCAACGATTAAAAAATATAAAAAAAATCATTGGTTTTAAAAGAAAAATCATATTTTTGGATAAAAACACAACTATTTGGTAGGGAATTCCACGATTTTGTTAAAAGTCTACATTTTTAGCTGAAAAAACTAGTATTTTGGAAATAAAAGTTTGATTTTTTCGTAGCATCTTATTTTTATTTAAAAAATTATATTCTGATATTATAATGTCAACTGGATTATTTTTTGTATTAAAATTGAACTATTTTAAAAAGTAAAAAAAATGCATTTTTTTAAAATAAAATTTATCGATTTGTATCAAAATGTCACAACATGGTAGAGTATTCCATGATTTTGTTAAAAATTCATCTTTTTGAACAGAAAATTCAATTTTTTTTATTCAACTATCTTTTGGAAAATTTATCTTTTTGGTTTAAAAATTCATCCCTGTCAGTAAAAACTTCATTTTTTTTATGAAAATTAAACTTTTTCGTTAAAAATTCTTCTGCTTGGTTTGAGTTCATAATTATTTTGCTTAAAAGATTTAGTTTAATCACCTTGTTAAGAAATCATTTTTGTTTTGTTCAAGACTTATATTTTTGTTTGAAAATGAATATTTAAAAATTAAAAATTCAGCTACTTGGTTAAAATTTACACCACATTTTAACGAATTAATTTTTTTATTTTCAGGCTTATGTCGTTTGTTGCCAATTTAAATGCTTGGTGGAAGATCCTTTTTTGGTTTAGGATTAATTTTTTAACTGAAGATCTAACTTTTCCATTTTCTAAGATTGATTTTTTTCATTTAAAAATTTTATTTTTCAAAGTTCGTATTTTTGGTTTGAAATTTTTTTTGTATAAATTTCATCTTTTTTAATTGAAATATAAACTATGACACTTTTTTCGAAAATTTCTTTTTTAATGTTAAAAATTAAACTATTATTTTCAAAATATAATAATTTTGTTGCACATGCAAGTATTCAACTATTAAAATTTTGTTTTAATTAATTCATATTCTTGGGGAAAATGCAACTGTTTGATAGAAAAATCATCTAGTTTGTTCAAAATTCAAAATTTTGGTTAAAAAAAATCGTACTTTTGAATAAAAAATCGTTTTTTTCGTAGAATCTTATTTTTTGTTAAAATATTCATACTTTGATCTTGAAATTTTGATTGGAATATTTTTTGGATTAGACTTCAACTATTATTTTAAATTAAAAAAAAAATTTATCTGTGTAAAAAGAAAATTTTTTCTTTTGTATATTTTATTCAGCGAAACTTTTTTTTTCTATAAAATCCATATTTTGATCTTGAAATGTCAAATAGAATATTTTTTGTGTTAAAGTTCAACTATTAAAAAAATATATTTTTAAAAATAAAAAATGTATGTGTTTTAAAATAAAATTCATGTTTTTAAATAAAATTAAACTGTTTATTGGCAAATTCAACGATTTGAAAAAATCCTGACTTTTGGTTGTAAAATCTAGTCTTTTTTAATTAAAAATTCGATTTTTTCGTAGAATATTATTTTCTGTTTAAAAATGCATATTTTTGTCTTTAAATGTCAAGTGGAATATTTTTGGATTAAAATTCAACAATTTGAAAAATTAAAAAAAATAAGAATTCATTTGTTTTAAAAGAAAAATCATATTTTTGGATTAAATTTCAACTAGTCAAAAAATATATTTAAAAAAATAAAAAATGTATCTGTTTTAAAACAAAATACATCTTTTTGAATAAAATTTAACTTTTTATTTAAGAATTCAACTATTTAATAAAGTTCATGATTTTTGGATTAACAAATTAGTATTTTTGAATTAAAAATTCGATTTTTTTGGTAGAATCTTAATTTTTGTTAAAAAATTTATACTTTTATCTTAAAATGTTCAGTAGAATATTTATTGGATTAAAATTCAACTATTTTTTCTAAATTTAAAAAAAAAAATCATCTGTTTTAAAAGAAAATTCATCTTTCTGTATAAATATTTGGTTAGTTGTTTATATATATACACTATTTATTTTATAATTTTTGCAACTATTTGGGTAGATAATTCAACTATTTGAAAAAATCATGATTTTAGGTTGAAAGAACTATTTAATAGTTAATTTTACTATATTAATAATGATACAATATTTAATCATTCATTTGTTTTCGTGAAATCTTTTTTTTTAAATTCATATTTTTATCTTGAAATGTCAACTGGAATATTTTTTGGATTTAAAATTCAACCATTGAACATTTTTTTTTTAAATACAAATTCATTTGTTTTAAAAGACAAATCATATTTTTGGATTAAAATACAACTATTTGGTAGGGAATTTCACAAGTTTGTTAAAAAATCATAATTTTTGGATGAAAAAATTAGTATTATGGAATTAAAAATTCGATTTTTCGTAGACTATTATTTTTATTTAAATAATTTATAATTATATCTTAAAATGTCAACTGGAATACTTTTTGGGTTAAAAATTCAACCATTAAAATTTTTTTTTAAATAAAAATTCATTTGTTTTAAAATAAAAATCATATTTCTGGATAAAAATACAAACTATTTTGTAGGGAACTGTACGATTTTCTTAAAATTTCATCATTTTTGGTTGAAAAAACTAGAATTTTGGAAATAAAAATTCGATTTTTTCGTAGCATCTTATTCTTATTTAAAAAATTGATATTTTGATCTTGAAATGG
>JAAAKG020087671.1:0-16485 GCA_010014905.2 Druon quercuslanigerum | reverse complement strand
AATAAATTTTCAACCAAAAAGAAAACGAATTTTTAACAAAATAGTTAAATTTTCTAGAACAGAAATTAACTTTTACCAAAAAGATAAAACAGATAAATTTTCAACTAATCAGTAAAAAATCTTAATTTTCAATAAAATCAAAGTAAACTTTCCACGAAATAGTATAATTTTCAACTAAGATTCAACTTCTATAAAAATGTTCAATTTTCAACAAAAAATGTGAGTTACATTTTTAGCTTAAAAAATTAAATTTAAATAATGAAAAACTAATTTTCAATTAATAAGATAAATTTTGTACCAAAATAGATGAATTTTTAACAAAATGAATGAATTTGCAAGCAAATATTTGAATTCTTAGAAGAATGTTTAACCAAAACCATAAGTTAGTCACCAAGAAGCTTAAATATTATCCCACTAATTCGAATTTCCAATAAAATACAGGAATTTGAAACCAAATATTTGAATTTTCCACTTAAGATGATAAATTTTGAATAAAACATTTACAAGGTGAATTTGCAGTTAAAACTATTAATATATAACTAGAAAACATAAATTTCAACAAAATAATTAAATTTTTAACAAAAAAAGGTTTTGTCAACTAAAATGATAATTCATCAACCAAATAAATGAACTTTTTACAAAATTTTCAACTAAATAGCAACTCTGTAATTTAAAAAAGTATGTCTTTGTTTCATTCTAGAATGTTTTTGTAAAAATATATGTAGTAATGATGATATATATTTGTTTAAACAATAAATTCTTTAAATTCTCTTAAATGCTTTATAAATTCTCTATTCTGGTTATTGACCGACAGACGGTAATAGTGTAGCATAATGTAGATCTCCTCGTAATCAGAATGAACTGGAGACTTGTTTTTAAAAAATCTACTTCACCGACTGAAGATAATCTAACTTCCTTCTTTCTCGACTGTCGGTAATCTGAATCCCGACATTATTGACGGACAGTAATATATTATTTTTGTTGACATTTTCGCATGCCGGTAAATGACCAGTCACTGATATACTGTAGTTTAGCATGGAACAGAACTTGTGTCTTAGTTAGAACACTTCTAGGTATACTACTGTCGAGCACACAAAAAAACAGATACCTTGATTAAATGAAAACTTCTTTCCGTAGAAAAAAATTAATCATTAGCTCTCAGTCAAAATAAAATTTACTTCGATTCAAATAAATTTCTTTGATACAAATAAATGTTCTCTAGAAATATGTAAAAATCTGTTAAAATCCATTAAAACTTCAAAAATCCGCTACAAAATTTTAAATAATTAGATGAGATAGAGAAGAGATTAAAAAAGATAGAAGGAAATTTATATTGAGTGAGAGATAGAAAAAATATTGGCGTGGATAGAAAAAGAATGGAATGGGATAAAGAAGAGGGTATTGAAAAATATAAGCGTAAATTTAGATTCAAAAATTGATAGAAAATTATAAACCTTGATAGATGTATGATACGATGATGTAGAGAAGAGAGAGAGAAACAAAGAATACAAAAATAGATAGGAATTTAGATTGACAGAAAGATAAAAAAAATTTAACTGGATAGATAAAATATGGAATTAGATAGATAGAAGGGTATTGAATAAGATAGACCTGAATTTAGATAGACATAGAGGTAGAAAAAGATAGATGATGGTAGACGTAGGATAGGATGAGATAGAGAAGAGGGTATTAAAAATATAGACGGGAATTTAGATTCACAGATAGATAGAAGAAGATTAACGTGGATAGATAAAGCGCAAGATGAAATAGAGAAGAGGGTATTAAAAAAAACAGTACATTTAGATTGACAAAGATATAGATAAAGATAGACCTGGATAGTCGTATAATACGACGAAATAGGGAAGAGCAGATTGAATAAGATAGACTAAGTTTAGATTGATAAAGAGATAGAAAAAGATTGATGTGGCTAGATAAAGGATAGAATAAGATAGAGAAGAAGAGATTGAAAAGGTAAGACGTGAATTTAACTTGACAGAGAGATAGAAATAGATGACCATATTAGATGTGTAACACCATTAAATAAAGAAGAGGGGGTAGAAAACAAGACGTGATTTTAGATTTAGATAGAAAAATATTGGAGTAAATAGACAAAGGATAGAATGAGATATAGAAAAGAGTATTAAAGAAGGTAGTGTGAATCTTGATTAAAAACTAAATAGAAAAATATTAACGAAGATAGATAAAGGATAGGATGAGATAAAGACGGGGGAATTGAAAAACATAGACTGAAGTTTGGATTAAGAGAGAAATAGAATAAGATTGGTGTGGATAAATAAAAGATATGATCAGATAAAGAAGAGAGTATTAAAAAATATAGACGGGACTTTACATTGATAAAGAGATAAAAAAAGAGATAGAAAAAGAGATAAAAAAGAAATGGAGAAAGGGATGGAAGAAGATAGAAAAGAAGGGATTTAAAAAGAAAATATGTGAATTTAGATTGAAAACTAGATACAAAAATAATAATGTGGCTAGATAAAGGATATGGCGAGATAAGGAAGAGGATACTGAAAAGGTAGACAGGAATTTAAATTGAGAGAGAAATAAAATAAGATTTATGTTGATAGATAAAAGATAGAATGAGATGGAAAAGAGGAGATTGAAAAAGATTGACGGGCATTCAGATTTACAGAGAGACGTAAAAATATGGACGGGGATAGACAAAGATAGGATGAGGTGGAGAAGAGGAGATTGAAAAAGATTGACGGGAATTCAGATTTACAGAGAGACGTAAAAATATGGACGGGGATAGAAAAAGATAGGATGAGGTGGAGGAGAGGAGATTGAAAAAGATGAACAGGAATTCAGATTGACATAAAGACGAAACAATATGGACGTGGATAGAAAAATATAGGATAAGATGGAGAAGAGGAGATTAAAAAAGATTGACGGGCATTCAGATTTACAAAGAGACGTAAAAATATGGACGGGGATAGAAAAAGATAGGATGAGGTGGAGGAGAGGAGATTGAAAAAGATTGACGGGCATTCAGATTCACAGAGAGACGTAAAAATATGGACGGGGATAGAAAAAGATAGGATGAGGTGGAGGAGAGGAGATTAAAAAAGATGAGCCGGAATTCAGATTAACAGAGAAACGTAAAAATATTGACGTATATAGAAACAGGGATAGGTTATAATAGATAAGATAAGATTGAAAAAGATGTACAGGAATTCAAGTTGACAAAGAGGTAGAAAAATATTGATATGAATTGATTTAGAATAGAATGAGATCGCGAAGAGGGTATTTAAAATTATAGACGTGAATTTAGGTTAAAAAATAAATAGAAAAAGATAGACGTAGATAGATTATGATAAGATGAGATAGGGAGGAATGGATTAAAAAAGACATACGTGAATTTAGGTTTAAAAATATATAGAAAAAGATTAACATCAATATCTGTATGATACGATGAGGTAGGGAAGAGAAGGTTGGAAAAGTTAAATGCAGATATACTATATCGTGAGATAGAGAAGAGGAGATTCAAAAAGATAGACGGGAATTTATACTGAGAGTGAGGAAGATAAATATTGACATAGATAGATAAAGGATAGGAAGAGATAGGGAAGAGGGTATTGAAAAAGATAGACGGAAATTTAGATTGACAGAGACATACAGAAATATTGACTCGAATATATAAAGAATATGATAAAATAGAAATGAAGAGATTGAAAAAGATAGATGATAATTAAAATTATCAGAAAGGTAGAAAAAGATTGAGGTGGACACAATAAGAACTGGATGAGATAGAAAAGACGGTGTTAAGAAAGATAGACACGGATAGGTGCAGAATAGGATGAGATAGAGAAAAAGATATTGAATAAGATAAGACATGAGTTTAAATTGACAGAGAGATAGAAATAGATTAACATTAGAGATGCCTAACACGATTAAATAAAGAAGAGGAGATGGAAAAATAAAGACGTGAATTTAGATTGATAAAGAGATAGAAAACTATTGGTGTGAATATAAAAAGGATAGAATGATATAGAGAAAAGGGTATTGAAGATAGATGTGAATCTTGATTGAAAACTAAATAGAAAAATTTTAGCGAGGATAGATAAAGGATAGGATGAGATAATGACCAGGAAATTAAAAAACATAGACTGAAATTTAGATTAGGATAGAAATAGAATAAGATTGGTGTAGATAAATAAAAGATATGCTCAGATAAAGAAGAGAGTATTAAAAAAGATAGACGGGACTTTACATTGATAAAGAGATGAAAAAAAGAGATAGAAAAAGAGATAAAAAAGAGATGGAAAAAAAGATAGAAGAAGATAGAAAAGAAGGTGTTTAAAAAGAAGAGATGTGAATTTAGATTGAAAATTAGATACAAAAATATTAATGTGGCTAGATAAACGATAGGATAAGATAAAGAAGAGGGAATTAAGATTGAAAGAGAAATAAAATAAGATTTATGTGAATAGATAAAATATAAAATGAGATGGAAAAGAGGAGATTGAAAAAGATTGACGGGAATTCAGATTTACAGAGAGACGTAAAAATATGGACGAGGATAGACAAAGATAGGATGAGGTGGAGAAGAGGAGATTGAAAAAGATGAACGGAAATTCAGATTGACAAAAAGACGTAAAAATATGGACGGGGATAAAAAGAGGGATAGGTTTTAATAGATAAGATAAGATTGAAAAAGATGTACAGGAATTCAAGTTGATAGAGAGGTAGAAAAATATTGACGTGCATTGATCAAGAATAGAATGAGATCGAGAAGAGCGTATTTAAAATTATAGACGTGAATTTAGGTTAAAAAATAAATAGAAAAAGATAGACGTTGATAGATTATGATACAATGAGATAGAGAGGAATGGATTGAAAAAGATATACGTGAATTTAGGTTTAAAAATATATAGAAACAGATTAACAATAATATCTGTATGATACGATTAGATAGAGAAAAGAATATTGAAAACGGTACACGTGAATTTACATTCAAAAATAATTAGAAATATATAGACATTGACAGATGTACTATTGGGTGAAATAGATAAGAGGAGATTGAAAAGGATAGACGGGAATTTATACTGACAGTGAGGTAGATAAATATTAACGTAGATAGATAAAGCATAAGACGAGATAGGGAAAAGGGTATTGAAAAAGATAGACGGAAATTTAGATTGACAGAAAGGTAGAAAAAGATTGAGGTGGACACAATAGGCACTGGATGAGATAGAAAAGATGGTATTAAGAAATACAGACATGGATAGGTGCAGAATAGGATGAGATAGAGAAGAAGGTATTGAATAAGCTAGACGAGAATTTAGATTGAAAATTAGAGAAATATTGAGGTGGCTTAATGAATGATCGGGTGAGATAGAGGAGAGGGTTTTTAAAACCATTGTCGTGAATTTAGATTAAAAAATAGATAGAAAAAGATAGACGTTGTGAGATGTAGGATGTAGGATATTGAAAAAGGTAGACGGAAATTTAAATTGAAACAGAGATAGAAAAAGATTGAGGTACATATATAAGAGACAGGATGAGATAAAAAAAAAGGCGGTATTGAAAAAGATAGACGATGAGATAATAATAATAAAAAATTAAATGAGATAGAGAAGAAGAAATTGAATAAGGTTGACAGGAACTTAGATTGACAGAGAGATAGAAAAATATTATCTTATATAGATTAAGGATATGATGGCATAGAGAAGAGGATATTGGAAATGATAGACGATAATTTGGATTGAAAAATAGATAGAAAAAGATAGACGTTAAAAGATGTATAAGAAGATCAGGCAGGGAAAATAATATTGAAAAGCATAGACGGGAATTAGGATTGGCAGATATAGACAAATATTGATGTGGCTAGATAAAGAATTTGATAAGATAGAAAATTAAATATTGAAAAAGATAGACGTTGATTTCTGTACAATTAGATGAGATAACGAAGAAGAGATTGAATAAGGTAGACATTAATTTAGTTTGTCACAGAAATAGAAAAATGTTGGCGTGGATATTTTGTTCAATCTTTTTTTCATAACTTTGGTCGTTTTTCCACAAATTTTTCACGAATAAAACCATAAGTACGCGTCATATCAAAAAATGATTCTTTTTTCTCTTGGTTTTTTTCTCATATCGTGCGTTGTTTGTCTTACAATTTGGTTTTGCGATTGATTTCTAAATTTTTCAAAATGCTATAACTTTAAGAATTTGCTTTTTATCCGAAAAAGTTAGAATAAATTGTTCGCCTTTTTTAATACTAGAAATATCCGTACATATAATTTTCCAATTCAGAAAAAAATGGACTCCAACATTTTCAAAAAGCGTTTATTTTTTTAATTTTTATCCAGAAGGCTGGTTAACGAACTTGTTATTTATTTTAAGGCCTAAAAAATTGAGCTAAAGATGGATTTGGTTTGCTAATTTTTTTGAGAGTTATCGTGTTTACGGATGGACAGACAGACAGAGGCCATCGTAAAAACTTGATTTTCGGATTCAAGGGGGTCTCGAAACGTGGAGGTCCGTTAAAAAACTTTGCCGTCAAATTTCAGCCAATTTTAATACTTTCTTGATCATACATAATGAGAATGTAAAAATAAAGTAAAAGAGATAAACGATGATAAACCGATATAAACCGATATAAACCGATATAAGTGAATTAAGATCGAAAAATAGTTAGAAAAAGATTAACGTTGACAAATGTACTATAGGGAGAGATTGAGAAGAGGAGATTGAAAAAGATAGAAGGAAATGCAGATTAAGCGAGAGATAGATAAATATTGGCATGGATGGATAAAGGATAGGATGAAATAGAGAAGAGGGTATGGAAAAAAATTAACGTGCATTTAAATTTTAAAATAGATATAAAAGAACAGTGGTTGATTCTAGACGTAGGATACGATGAGAGAGAAGAGAAAATTAAAAAAAAAATAGACTGGAATTTAGATTGATCCAGAGATAGGAAACTATTGTCGTGAACTGATAAAGGAGATGATGAGATAGCAAAGAGGGGACTGAAAAAGTTAGACGTAAATTTATACTTAAAAATAGGTGGACAAAATAAACGTTAATCGATATATGACACGATCAGATAAGGATAGGGATATTGAAAAGCACAGAGATGAATTGAAATTAAAAAAATAGATACAAGAAGATAAACCTTGATAGATTCAGTATAAGATGAGATGGAGGAGCGGAGATTGAAAAAGATTTAGGTCGATAGACAAAGGCTAGGATGAGATAGCGAAGAGGGTATTGAAAAAGATAAACATAAATTAAGATTGATAAAGAAATAAAAAAATGTAGCCGTTGATAGACGTAGTCTAGGATCAGATAGAGAAGAAAAAATGCAAAAAAGATAGACGGGAATTAGATTGACAAAGGGATAGAAAAAGATTGACATTGATAGATAAAGGACTGGATTAAGCAATAGATAGAAAAAGATAGACGTTGAAAGATTTAGTATAGGATGTGATAGAGAAAAGTGTATTGAAAAAAGACGGGAATTAAGATGGGAAGAAATATAGAAAAATAGGAAAATATTGACGTTGATAGATAAAGGACTGGATGAGATAGAGAAGAGGGTATTGAAAAAGATAAACGTGAATTAAGATTGATAAAGAAATAAAAAAATTTAGGCGTTGATAGAGGTAGTCTAGGATGAGATAGAGAAGAAAAACTGCAAAAAAGATAGACGGGAATTAGATTGACAAAGGGATAGAAAAAGATTGACATTGATAGATAAAGGACTGGATTGAGCAATAGATAGAAAAAGATAGACGTTGATAGATGTAGTATAGGATGTGATAGAGAAAAGTGTATTGAAAAAAGACGGGAATTAAGATGGGAAGAAATATAGAAAAATAGGAAAATATTGACGTTGATAGATAAAGGACTGGATGAGATAGAGAAGATGGTATTGAAAAAGATAAACGTGAATTCAGTTTGAAAGAGAGATAGTTAACGATGGAAGTGGAAAATAAAAGGATAGGATCTGATAGATAAAAGAGGATTAAAAAATGATAGATGTATATTTATAATGATAAAGAGATAGAAAAAGATAAAATCAGAAAGATGTAGTATAGGATGAGATAGAGAACATAATATTGAAAAAGATTGACTGAAATTCAGATTGAAAATGGAAGAAGATAAACTACGATACATGTATAATACGATGAGATAAGGAAAAGAACATTGAAAAAATAGATGGGAATTTAGAGGGGAAGAAATATAGAAAAATAGGAAAATATTGACGTTGATAGACAAAGAATAGGATAATGTAGAGAAGAGGGTATTGAAAAAGATAAACGTGAATTCAGTTTGAAAGAGAGATAATTAAAGATGGAACTGGACAATTAAAGGATAGGATCTGATAGAGAAAAGAGGATTAAACAATTATAGATAGAATGAGATAGAGAACAGAATATTGAAAAAGATTGACTGAAATTCAGATTTAAAATAGAAGAACATAAATGTTCATACATGTGTGATACAATGAGATAGGGAAAAGAACACTGAAAAATATAGACATGAATTTAGATTTACAAAGAGATAGAAAAAGATTGTCGCAGATGGACAAAGGATAGGATGAGATAGCGAAGGCATTGAATAAATAGAGGTGAATTCAGATTAAAAAATACATAGAATATTAAATTGACCGAGAGATAGAAAAATATAGACGTAGATAGTTGGAGAAAAATATAAATATTGATTGGTGTAGAATTGATTAGTATAGAGAAGAGGAGATTGAAAAAGATAAACTAGAATTTAGATTGACGTGGATATGTAATGGATAGGCTAAGATAGACAAAAATAAATTGAAAAAGATGAAACTGATTTCAAATTAAAAAATAGTAGATAGAAACAGATAGACGTTAAATATAGATGTACGATTTATTGAGATAGAGATAAGGAGATTAAAAAATATAGTCGGGAATTTAGATTGGCAGTGTGATAAAAAACGATTGACATGGGTAGATTAAGGATGGGATGAAATAGGAAATATGGTATTGAAAAGGATAGACATGAATTCAGTTTGAAAGAAAGATAGTTAAAGATGGATGTGGATAATTAAAGGATAGGACCTGATAGAGAAAAGAGGATTAAAAAATTATAGATAGGATAAGAGAGAGAACAGAATATTGAAAAAGATTGAATGAAATTAAAATTGAAAATAGAAGAAGATAAACGTTGATACATGCATGGTACGATGAGATAGAGAACAGAATATTGAAAAATATAGACGTGAATTTAGATTTAGAAAGAGATAGAAAAAGATTGTCGCAGATAGACAAAGGATAGGATGAGATAGCGAAGAGGGTATTGAAAAAACAGACGTGAATTCAGATTTAAAAACACATAGAATTTTGAATTGACCGAGAGATAGAAAAACATAGACGTGGATAGTTGAAGAAAAATATAAGTGTTGATTGGTGTAGAATTGATTAGTATAGAAAAGAGGAGATTGAAAAAGATAAACTAGAATTTTGATTGACGTGGATATTTAATGAATAGGCTAAGATAGACAAAAATGAATTGAGAAAGATAGACCTGATGTCAAATTGAAAAATCATAGATAGAAAAATATAGATGTTGATTATAGTTGTAGGATACATGAGATAGAGATAAAGAGATTAAAAAAGATAGTCGGGAATTTAGAATGCCAGAGTGATAAAAAACGATTGACATGGGTAGATTAAGGATAGGATGAAATAGAAAAGACGGTATTGAAAAGGATAGACATAAATTCAGTTTGAAAGAAAGATAGTTAAAGATGGATATGGACAATTAAAGGATAGGATCTGATAGAGAAAAGAGGATTAAAAAATGATAGATAGGATAAGACAGAGAACAGAATATTGAAAAAGATTGACTGAAATTCAGATTCATAATAGAAGAAGATAAACGTTGATACATGTATGGTACGATGAGATAGAGAAAAGAACATTAAAAATATAGACGTAAATTTAGATTTAGAAAGGGATATAACAAGATTGTCGCAGATGGACAAAGGATAGGATGAGATAGCGAAGAGGGTATTGACAAAACAGACGTGAATTCAGATTGAAAAATACATAGAATTTTAAATTGACCGAGAGATAGAAAAAGATAGACGTGAATTGCTGAAGCATAGGATGAGTTAGAGAAGAGTCTCTTGAAAAATATAGATATTGATTGGTGTAGAATTGAATAGTATAGAGAAAAGGAGATTGAAAAAGATAAACGAGAATTCAGTTTGAAAGAGAGATAGTTAAAGATGGAAGTGGAAAATTAAAGGATAGGATTAAGATTGATAAAAAATAGAAAAATTTAGCCGTTGATAGGCGTAGTATAGAATGAGATAGTATGCTACGATGAGATAGGGAAAAGAACATTGAAAAATATAGACGTGAATTAAGATTTACAAAGAGACAGAAACAGATTGACGCAGATAGACAAATGATAGGATTAGATAGCGAAGAGGTTATTCAAAATGTTAAACATAAATTAAGATTGATAAAGAAATAAAAAAAATTAGCCGTTGATAGACGTAGTCTAGGATGATATAGAGAAGACAAAATTAAAAAAAAGATAGACGGGAATTAATATTGACAAAGGGATAGAAAAAGATTGATTCTGATAGATAAAGGACTGAATGAGATAGGAAGAGGGTACTGAAAAAGATGGACGTGAATTCAGATTGAGAAATAGATTGAAAAAGATAGACGTTGATAGATGTAGTATAGAATGTGATAGAGAAAAGGATATTGAAAAAAAGACAGGAATTAAGTTGGGAACAAATATGGAAAAATAAGAAAATATTGACGTTGATAGACAAAGAATAGAATAAGATGTAGAAGAGGGTATTGAAAAAGATAAACGTGAATTGAGTTTGAAAGAGAGATAGATAAAGATGTAAGTGGACAATAAAAGGATAGGATCTGATAGAGAAAAGAGGTTTAAAAATGATAAACGTAAATTTATATTGATAAAGAGATTGAAAAAGAGAGACTTAGAAAAATGTAGTATAGGATGAGATAGATAACAGAATATTGAAAAAGATTGACTGAAATTAAAATTTAAAAGAAGAGAAGATAAACTTTGATACATGTATGACACGATGAGCTAGGGAAAAGAACATTGAAAGATATAGACGAAAATTTCGGTTTAGAAAGAGATAGAAAAAGATTGAAATTGATATATAAAGGATTGGATTAAGAAATAGATAGAAAAAGATAGACGAGAATTTAAATGGAAAGAAATATATAAAAATAGGAAAATATTGACGTTTTCAGGCAAAGAATAGAATAAGATAGAGAAGAGGGTATTAAAAAAGATAAACGTGAATTCAGTTTGAAAGAGAGATAGTTAAAGATGGAAGTGGGCAATTCAAGGATAGGATCTGATAGAGAAAAGAGGATTAAAAATTGATAGACGTAAATTTATATTGATAAAGAGATAGAAAAAGATAGACTTAGAAAGATGTAAAAAGATTAACTGAAATTCAAATTTAAAATAGAAGAAGATAAACGTCGATACATGTGTGATACGATTAGATAGGGGAAAACATTGAAAAATATAGACGTGAAACTAGATTTACGCAGATAGACAAAAGATAGGATGAGATAGAGAAAAGAGGATTAAAAAAACGATAAAGGTAAATTTATATTGATAAGTATAGGATGAGATAGAGAACAGAAAATTGAAAAAGATTGACTGAAATTCAAATTTAAAATAAGAGAAGATAAACGTTGATACAAGTTCGATACAATGAGAGAGGGAAAATAACTTTGAAAATATAGACGTGAATTTAAAAAAAAGAGATAGAAAAAGATTGTCACAGTTAGACAAAGGATAGGATGAGATAGCGAAGAGGCTAATAAAAAAGATAAACATAAATTGGGATTGATAAAGAAATAGAAAAATTTATTCGTTTATAGACGTAGTCTAGTATAAGATAGAGAAGACAAAATTAAAAAAAGATAGACAGGAATTTAGATTGACAAAGGGATAGAAAGGATAGACGTTGGTAGATGTAGTATAGGATGTGATGGAGAAAAGTGTATTAAAAAAGATAAATGTGAATTCAGTTTGAAAGGGAGATAGTTAAAGATAGAAGTGGATTAAAAAATGATAGATGGAAATTTATATGGATAAAGAGTTAGAAAAAGATAGACTTTGAAAGATGTAGTATAGGATGAGATGGAGAACAGAATATTGAAAAAGATTGAAAAAACAGATGTGAATTCAGATTGAAAAACACATTGAATTTTAAATTGACCGAGAGATAGAAAAAGATAGACGTGGATAGTTGGAAAATAGGATGAGTTAGAGAACCGGGTCTTAAAAAATATAGATGTTGATTGGTGTAGAATTGAATAGTATAGAGAAGAGGAGATTGAAAAATATAAACTAGAATTTAGATTGACGTGGATATGTAATGGATAGGCTAAGATAAACAAAAATGAATTGAAAAAGATAAAGCTGATTTCAAATTAAAAAATAGTAGATAGAAAAAGATAGACGTTGATTACAGGTGTAGAATACATTGAGACAGAGATGAGGAGATTAAAAAAGATAGTCTGGAATTTAGATTGTCAGAGTGATAGAAAACGATTGACATGGACAGATTAAGGATAGAATTAAATAAAAAAGATGGTATTGAAAAGGATAGGCGTGACTTTAGTTTGACGAAAGGATAGAACGGAATACATTTTCTCTATCTCTTTCTATCATAAATATTCAAAATTATTCAAAAAGATAGGATCTCTATCGTTTTACTTTCAGCTGGGAAGCTACACACATACCCATTAAACTTTTTCTAGTTTGTGTATTTAGAGCATTAAGTATTTTTTTATGGTACGATTACCCCTTAAACAGTTTACAGTTTAACGACCTCGTATTGGGAACGTAACAACCATGTTCTGGGAGCATTGATTTAAGCTCTAGCAGGAAAGTACCCACTAGGCATACCCACAATGTCGACACGAATTAAGTACTGTTTGTGCCAGTACTAAATACAGTTTATGGTCCACCTAATTGTACTTTTATTAAAATATTACTATCAAACAGTCAATCTCTAGTTTTTACGTTAATGCACCTACCATTATACTTTTTTAACAACATAAAAAATAAAACAAAAGATATTATTTAATCCAAAGTTGTTATTTTGTTGACCACGATGTTAATTAATTTCTTATGTTAAAATATTATTTTAATATTCAAAAAATAAAAGGGAATAATTGCTCTAAGCGATAGCAATTAATAAAAAAGCCGTATTCTTTTTTGGATTGATGTTTCTGAGACATGTCTCAATTTTTAAGACTCTAACTTTTATCAACACAAAAAAATATTTAGTTGCATTTTCAAACCGAAGAGACAAATTTTTAAAACATATTCGAATTTTCAACACGAGAAGTTAAATTTTCGAGAATAAAGTTTATTTTCAGTTAAAAGAGATGAATTTTTAACAAATTCAAAAAAAAGTCAAATGTTTTGGAAAGCAATTGACTTTAAAAACAAAATAGTACAATAGTTGAGTCTTAAAATATGCAAAACTAAAATTTCAACCAACAATGGAATAAAATAAATGTACAGTGAAAAATTAATTTTCTACGAAAAAGAACAAATTTTCAAGCAAAAACAGTTGAAGTCGAACAAAAAATAAGTTTCAACAAAATAGTGAAATCTTCAAGCAAAACAGATAAAGTGCAAAACAAATAGTTGCATTTTTCACCACAATGGAATAATTCTTTTCCCAAGAACTTAAGTTTTTTAATACAAAGACGAATTTTAAAACAGTGTATGAATTTTCAATAAAAGAGTTAAACTTTTTAAAACGATGAATTTGTAACAAAAACTTGAATATTCAAGTTTAAAATTAAAAAATCAATTTCAACAACCAAAAAACAAATATTTTTAACCAAAAAGATTAATTTTATATTAAATTAATGAATATTTAACAAAAACTAAGTAAATTTTTTACAAAGCAGTTTAACTTTTTGTTTAATAGTTTATTTCAACTGAAAAATATTTTAATTCTACATCAAAAACAGTTTAATTCAAACAGAAAAGACAAATTTTCAACTTGAATAAGAAGGAATTTCAAATCAAATTGTCGAATTTCGAAATAAAAAATATTAAAATTCATAAAAAAAAGAAGTTGAATTCTCAACGAAATAACAATTTCTCAACAAAATAGTTACATTTGTTACCAAATATTTTACTTTTCATCCAAGAAAATTAAATTCCATAACAAGACGAATTTTCAACTAAATTTTAACAAATTCAAGCCAAAAAGTCGAACGTTTCAAAAAACATTTGATCTTCAAATCGGAACAGAAAAATAGTTAAATTTTCAACTAAAGAAAAAAAATTTTAATCATAATGGAATAGGTAATTTCAAAGTTAAAAAATTAATTTTGTAAAAAAAAGTGTTTCAGCATACGATAGTTAAGCTTAGAGCGAAAAAATAAATATTTAACAATAAAAGAAACGAATTTTTTAAAGAAAAAGATGAATTTTTTAATCCAATTGTCAAAGGTTTAAATAAAAAAAGTTAAAATTGTAAAAAATATGAATTTTCAAGCACATTTTGAAATTTGTAAACCAAAAAGACGATTTTTTTAAAAAGAATTTGAAATTCCAATCAACAAAAAAGTTGGAATTTGAATCAAACAGCTGAATTTTCATCAAAGAATAATAATTTTATACACAAGTAGACGAATTTTCAAGAAAATTTAAAAAAATTCTAGACAAGAAATCAAGTATTTTATAAAACAGTTAACTTTTATACACGAATAAAAAATAGTTAAAATGTCAACTAAGCAAGTTTATAAATTTTTTTTATCAAAGATGGAATAGTTAAGTTTATAGTTAAAAAATTAATTTTCTACAAAAAAGACAACGAATTTTTAACCAAAAAGATTAATTTTCTACCAGAATGATCAATATTTTTTTTAAAAGTGTTCATATTTTAACAGAGTGAATGGATGTTAAACCAAGAAGAGTAATTTTTTAAGAAAAAAAGGAATTTTTAACCAAATTCGTGTATTTTTAAATAAATAGGTAATTTTTTTACTTGTAAAGATAAGGTTTTAAAAATTTTAATTAAACGAAGAAAAAGAGAAGATTTACGAACAAAATAGTTGAATTCCTAACCAAGCAGATGAATTTTCAAAAAAGGAAATTAATTTTCTACCCAAGTAAATGAATTTTTAACCAAGATTAAACAAATTTAAACTAAATAATTAAATTCTTACAAAACAGTTGAGTTTTATAAAGTAGAAAAAGAGTAATTTAATTTTCAACTAAAAACACACCACTTCAACCAAAAATAAATTCGTTAAATTTTTAGTTTAGAATATAAATTAACAATCACTTTAATTTAACTAAAAATTAAGAAGTCTTCAAAACAAATTTAAGTCTTCAAACAACAAACAAGATTATTATTTTAATCAGACGAAATTTGTAATAAAATACAAGGATTTTCTACCAAACATGGAATAGTTAAATTTTTAAATAAACAAATAAAAAATTTTAATAAAAAAGGGAGTTATCAACAAAATATTAAATTTTCAAATAAATAGTTTATTTTTTGACCACATTGTTAAACTTTAAAGAAGTTAGCTTTCGCATTTTTTATCGAATTGACTAAAAATTACTTTTACGTAGAAGTTTTCGAGAATAAATTATTGTTTGTTAAAAATGGTAAATTTTTTAAACAAATTTAATTAAAAAATTGAAAGTTCAGCATTTTATAATACATAGATTTTGTTTTTAGTAATATTAAAAACCAGTTACTCTGCAATTACATCTGACGAGCATAATTTACTTGACAGATAAAAAATCCATTATTTTATAAACAATTTAACGAAATAGTATACTATTAGGCCACATTCTAAATGATAAAAATAGTTTTTTTTAGTTAAATATTGTGAATATTTTTGTAAGAACATATTACATTTGTTAATTTATAGACAATTTTTATAAAAAATACATAGTTTGTCATTTTTCAATCAATCAACCATTCTTTCCTATTTTTCCTTTTTTTCAAAGTTACCATTGTTTGCCTCACTTCTTTTAGAGTTAAATAAACGAACTTTAATTGAAAAAAATCGTCACTATTTTATTATTTTTAAACACTTTTTTTTTATTTTCTTTATTACAAAAAAACTATAGAAGTTTAAAGTTTTTTTTTATTTAAAAATATATATATACTATCGTCGGAAATAATGACATCGATTGACGCAAGCACTATTAAAAATCACTTCTGGCTTTGAACCACGATAACTTAGCGAAAAAAAATAATAGGGCATTTAAAAAAAAAACAGTTGGCAAGCCTATGAAATTTCAGGTCTAGTAATGTCAAACAGATTTTTTGTGATCTGCTAAAGAGAATATAGCACGTGATAAATTGGTTAAGGAATTCTATATTTTCTAAAATTTTGTACCTCGACTTCAAGTTTTAGCATGACGAGGAAAATTCTTGCTAAAATCTGAGAATTGTACGACATAGAGTCTGAA
>JAAAKG020087660.1:0-16485 GCA_010014905.2 Druon quercuslanigerum | reverse complement strand
TAATAATTTATTTTTAAACTGATATTTATTTCGAATTCAAACCCATTCCCGAAATATCGACTGCGCGCGGGCGAGAATATGTGGATTCGTGGGGAGGCGCGCGAAAGAGCGCTGTGCACGTCGAAAAAGTGCTGACTATTAGTCGCGAAAACTGTATCTCTGCCGGACCTGCGCTAATGTTAATTTACATCAACTTATACAGTAACTTTTAAAGAATAATGAGATTTTTTTAAATTTCAGAAATATTGAATAGATCACCAGTAATTAACGCCCAAAGTTAGTGAAAAACGTCAAATTTTGGACCGTAAAAAAATATATCTTTTAAAATATGCATTTTACGCAAAAGTTACTGGAGACCTTTTTGTCTTGAAATAGGCCATATTATCTAGAAAAAAATTTGTTAAATCGAAAAAGTCATTTTTTCATTATTTGTTTAAACAATTGCCTTCTTTTTTCTTGAATTGTTATCCTGAACTCAAGGGCGAAGTTGGATTAAAGAAAAATAATGTCGGTGGGTGTTTTTTGCATTAATATACGTTTTTATTAATTTATCAATTACTTTAGTTGAGTCTTCTTTTAGATAGAGAATGCTTAGAATGTGGGGTTAATTGCACCACAACCCCGATTTGATAACCGTTTCGAGAGTTATCTGCGAATAGTCTTGCTACTAAATGGGGGGGAGTCGAAACCAAAACAGTCCGGGCCGTCTGAACCGTTTTCAAGCGGAGTGCATTATATTGCGCAATATATTTGACTGAGCACTCGCGCACTGCGGCCCCTCCGAGGCAAAAGTCGCAATCGTCTCTCGCCCTGCCACGTAAAAAAAAACTGCATGGGCCAGCTATTCTAGAAAATACAAAACTGGGGACTACGAAATCGGGATTCTGGTCTTTTTGGATATTTGGTATACATTAGATGGCAAGATTTCAAGATTGCATGGGATTGTAAAGAATTGCAAAATTTTACATAATATTACATAAGATTCCATGGATTGAATGCAAAATTTCACATAATATTGCATAAGATTCCATGGATTATTGGAAATTCATTATAAGAAATTATTTTAGAGAAAACAATTGTAGGATAATCAGTATTGGAAAAATTAATACAAAAATATTGAAGGAATTATTGTAAACAGTAAAGAAACTGCCAAGGAAGAATTTGCTTCAGACGACTCATAATTTCATATGAAAGTACACAGAAAGAGTGATGCTTGAAAAACCAAATTTACACATCAAAAAAATTTAATTACCTTTGATATATTTAAAATGTCTTAAACTTTAATTGAAGTCCATAACAAAACTTTCTTTCAATAGAATAGAATTTTTACAAAATTAATATTTTTGAATCTATTAAAATCTGTCGAAATCCATTGCATTTTTTGAAATATCCCCGAATCTTTAAAATAATTGGAGGTCCTACAATTCAGAATCTTCTCTCATTGAATTGTTTAAATCCGTAGAAATCTCTTGAATATAAATTAAATTAAACTTATTCTTTTAAGTTCTCTAGAAAAAATTTTAAATCCCTAGGAATATTTAAAATCTATTGAAACCTTTGGAGACTTAATAAAAACGCTTCTAATTCCTTAAAATTTATTGAAATTTGATTTATTTTCCAGAGTTTCTAAAAATCCCTCAAAATCTTTGAAAACCTTACAAAATTCTTTGAAATACTATGAAATCTCTGGTAAATATAACAATGCATTCCAAAAGTATAAATCAATTAAAAGCCCTTGAATATAATTTAAATTAAACTTAAAATTAAATTTCACTAAAAAAAAGTTTTAATGCCTAGATATTTATGAAATTCCTTAAAATTCTTAGAGATTTAATAAAATCTTTGAATCTTGTGCAATTCCTTAAAATACCTTCAAATACCTTGAACTAAAATTAAATTAAACTGATTAATTAAGGTTTTTAAAAAAAAAGTTTAATTAAATTAAAATCCTTGGAGACTTAATATAACTTTTAAATAAATGTTTAATTCTTATATCTGAAAAAATTCATCGAAAATCCTGTAAAATCCCTTGAAATTTTTAGAATTTTTTTGTAAATCCACAAAAATATTTTTAATCTCGGGGATTTCCATAAATTGCATAACGAAAATTTCGTCATTTTTAACCCCCACCCTTCTTGCGTAACAAGCCGTGACGGTAGCTCATCCCCCAGATATTTTTTTAAGGATATGAAATATAATAAAAAATTTCCGATCAAAAACTCATATTTTTTTTTCTCATAAAATTTAACACAAAAATCCAACAAATGTTGTGTCTAGGACTTTTTGCAATAAAACAGAACTTATTTTAAAACAAAAGCTTCTGTCTGTCGGAACCTTATTGTTTCCCCTAATTGAAAATTTTAATGAGTAGTAATTATCAGAGCTTTTGTTATTTCGTTTTTTTTAATTGTGCATGAAACGTGGCTCTCATCTAATGAACTTTTGTACCAGCCATTCCTATTTTTCTTGATTTTCAAAGTTTTTAAAAACGGGTAGAAATTATTTTTACCAAGTGGCTGCAATTCCTACCGGACGAATTATTTAAGATGCATCTGATACACTATACGACTTTTGATGGTATTGCAGTCAGTTTATAGCTGGATTTTCAAATTATGTTCTTGAACCTTTGTGTCATAAATTAATTTTTAAACTTCCCTTTATCTTTAGAAGTTTGTAAGCCTTTCAGAAATTGATAAAGGAGGCGGGAAAAAAAGGTCCTTTTTTTAAAGGACATGAGTTCCAGTTTTTAGACATGATAAATGACGTCCATGGCATCAAGTAATTTATGGACAACTCCCCCTTGAAAACCGATGAAGATTTTAAAATTATTTTAAATATTTACAAATCCCATTATATCCTTTTTAAAGGCTCTAACACCAGTGGAAGCTCCTCGAAAAATCTTTTTGAGATTCCGTAAAACCTCCTTAAAACTTCATTAAGATTGGCTTTCCGTTCCCTCTTAGATTTTGAAGAATGCATGAAAGACAACACATAATGTGTTTAGCTCGGAAATATTTTTTTTATTCGCAATACGAATATTGGCCGCGTCAAAAATATTCGTATCCGAGGGAGTTGCTTGACTTTTATTCGGAATTGATCGTTAACGAAATTCAAATACAATTTAATTGCTGACTTTATTTTGTTTTATGAATGTTTCGAGAGCTCCTATCGAAAAAATATTTATTTAGCAACTAGAGAGCGGCTTATAGCTGCAGTTTATATTTTCATTCTCAAAATTTCATAATTAGAGTCCAACAGTATTTTCAAATTATTCACTATAAATATGATACAAATAATCATCATAAAATTTTCTTGATCAAAATTAGCAGAGAATTGACTAGAATGCCAAAAGAAGATTCGAATTATTTTTTAAAAGGGAGGAGATTTTAGTTTATTTCCTCTTGTATGTTTTGTGGAAAAAATGCATAAGTTTTTCAAATATTTCCCTAATTCCAAATTGTTTAAATTGGAACTCTTAAAATTTGCAATTTTATAAATTTAAAATTTTTATTAGTAATCGTAACTATAAGGTTCCAATTATAAATTGTAGTAAAAAATTTCTCACGCAAAACAATGCTTTTTCAACAGAGCGGTTCAAAATACGTCAAATTAGAAAAAAATATGGTGCAGCTTGATACTATCTTACTAAATCATAGAAAAAAGAAATGTATAAATCTGAGGCAAATCAATAGAGATAAATATGAGTATTAGTCAGTTTGGTGGAACTATTTTATTTTGTGTATTTTCGATAGCATTGCTGATATTTTAACAGCATGTCAAATTATAAAGAAACCCAACACGAATTCAGAGACATATATACCAAATATACTCTGAATTGCCCTTAATTTATAGATTAATCTATTTTCATAATTTAGAACGAAAATGTTAAGGTAAACCGACATTTTTTTAAAGTTGATATTTTTTAATACCTTATTCTTCTATTGTTAATCATTGTTGTGTACCCAACATTGCAGGAAAGAATTTATTTTTAAAGAGTTTTAAAAATTAAAATGATAAAAAATGATTAATTTGGATTATGTAGAGAATTCTTGTACATAATTTAATCGCATCGAGTTCATAAGAAATGCCAGTTGATCAATTTGATCCTCAAATTGGATTAAAATGATATGCAACGCTTTTATACTGATTTCAGATTCTTGATTTAATTGATTTTATCAATTTTCTGACATAATTTTTTATTAGTCATTTTTTAAAAAGAAAAGTCATTAAGTTTCAGCGAAACCTCGAATTATGTGGACCTATAGAAAACCTGTTTGTACATAAAAATAATAATTTCCAAAGCCATAGGGATTTGTAACCCAATAAAGAACAATCTAAATTTATTCCTCACCCTGAAATTCAAAATTTTCAAAGACATTCCTTGTTGGAATTTATCTTCTTTGATAAAAACTAATCTTTTTTCGTTGAAAATTTAATTTATCAAATTGTTTAATAAATTTATCTGGTCAAAATCCGAAATAAAACATATGAAATATTAGAATGTTTGTAAAATTAATCTTGCAAGAATGAGAAATTACTTCAGAATGCAACTTGTAGGAATTGTGAAGAAATTGAGTTGAATTGATAAACATTTTGAAAAGGGGTTTATCTTACGGAAATTTTAGTAGTATTCAAAACTAAGTAAATTTATTGAAAATCTTTTAATAAAACATTTTGCCAGCGTTGAATATTCTTTTTTTTTGTTGTTGAAAATTAATTTTTTAAGTGAGGATATCACTATTCTAGTTGAAGATTTATTCTTTTAGTAGAAAATTCATCTCTTTGGTAAAAATGCAACGATTTTTGTTTGAACATCTACATGTTTTGGTTGCAAATTGTATTTTTTTTAAATTGAACAATACTAATAGAATGTCATTATTCTTCGTTCAAAATTAAATTCTTTTGTTAAAAACTCGCCCTTTTGTCTTAAAAACTCAAAAATTTGCATGGAATTTTTTTTTCACTGATGAATCTTTTTGTGTTAAAAATTACTTTCTTCTGGTAGAAATTTTGTCTCTGGTTAGAAATCCAACTATTTTTGGTTGAAAATTAATTGATTTGTTGAAGATCCAATAATTATTTAGAAAGCCATTGTCATTGGTTGAAGATTAGTTTCTTGAAATAATTAACAGTTAATTTCTACCAAAAGACAAATTTTGAACCAAATAGTTGAATCATTAACCAAAAAGAGATAATTTATGAAGCAAACAGTCGCATTTTTAACTAGAAAAAGATGATGATTCTACCAAGAGTTACATTTTTAACTCTACACGATTTTGTAGTAAATAAGGAAACAAAATTTCAACCAAAATTGTTAAATTTTTCACAAAACAATTGAACTTTCAAACAAAATTTAAATTTAGCACGAAAATATTTTAATTATTAACAAACAGTTGAAATTTCAACAAAATGCCAACTTTTTTATCAACTTGTTAGATATACATAAAATAACTAAATTTGCAATAGAACAGTTACATTTTTAATCAAATAAGATAAAATTTCTACCTAAGAAGGAAAATTTTTATAGAAAGAGTTAAGTTTTCAACAAAACATTAACATTTTCAACAAAAATGGGTTAATATTCTAACCAAAAAGAATTAGCTTAACAAAAAATAGTTTCATTTTCTTGTTGGATCTTTGATCATTTATAAAGTAGATAATAATAATTTAAATAAACATGGCAGTTCATTTTGAATACTTTAAAAATATTATTTTAGAAAACTGACAATTTTTCTTTGAACATACAGTTAGTTTTTCACTGAACTTTTTGATTTCGGAATAAACAGTTTTAATTTCGGACTACAAAAAGTGTGTTTTTCGAACATTTATTTGTTGGAAAAAATTAGATATGCTTGCTTTTAGCATTTCCAGGACTAGAGGAATATGATTCTTGATCCTTGGTTTCCAAAAAGTTCTGTCCCATTAAAATGACGCTTTAAATATGTTATAAATTTAAACATATATAAAAATCTGTAAATCCAAGGTAATAGGTTCAATACTCTGATCATATTGGACTGTCAGCTGGATTTTTCCTCTGAATGATCCAATTTGAATTTTCTTCTATCTCTGGTGTGTTCAAAATACAAATTTTGTTTCGTTATCCAAGCATCATCTCGAACGGACTTATTATGTTTTTTCCGCTTATTCCTAAAATGTCTTAACGGTTAAACAATAAAGATCTAAATTATTCAGATTGTTTACATTTTTAAATGGTCAAGCGTGGGGCACTATCAAATGTATATAATTCCTAAAGATATAAACTCACAATAAATTTGTAGGATTTTCTGATATGATGGCTGCAGGCAGAAATTGTAGTACACGTATTATTAGAATTCTCCCCACATTGGAGGTTTCAGATTGTGCAGAATAATTTAATCTCGAGTTCATTGGGATGCAGTGGTTTGTTCGTGATTCTCTTTCAGATATTTTACATTACGACACTAAATCGTGTGGAACTGTAGTTGAAATCCAATTACCAGATACTTAGGTGTCATGACTTGATCCTAATTATAGTGAGTGTACCATCATCGGGACTAGCTTGCGGAACAAATGAATTCCTTAGCGGAAATTAAATGGTTATGTCAACAACTAGAATAGATTGTCTGTTGGAAAACAGGTCTCAGGAGACTCTAGATGCCAAAAAGGCTCTATCCAGGCCATTGTGGCTGAGATATATATTGTCTTCTATAGCCCTGAAGGATAATCAAAAGCAAGTGCTGTATACCTTCCAGGAAAGCCGGTACACAATAATGCACAATTGCATAGTCATTTTCGCTTATGTAGATATAAATTATTAACTTTCTGAAGAGTTAAAAAAACAGTCAAATTCGGTCAAATTAGGAGCCGCAGGTTTACAAAAATGTTTCGTAGCCTATTAAGACAGTTATTAAGTCGTTCTAATCCCTTCCTTTACTACTCTCCCTCCTCTTCACCATTTTCTCCACCCCTTTCCCAAATTCTGCTTCCACTACTTCCCCCTCTCTTTGCTTCTCCAGGGGAAACTTCTCTTCCCTAGGCTTCACTTCCCTTCCACTACTGACAATATTTTCTAATCATTTCCACTACTTCCTCTCACTTATACTTACTTCCCCTACTTCCTACTCCTAATCACCCTTTATTTACACAACTTCCCTCTTCCCAGTTTCCCCTCACTACCCGTAGTTACCCTTCAAATATTTCCTCTCATATACCAATCCCTAATTTCTCCTTACTTCTCCAACCTTCCATTCCCTCATTTCCCCTAATTTCCGTTAATTTCCCTCTAAATTTCCCTACATTTCATCCCCTTATGCCCCTCACATCTTCATTTCGACCCCGTTCCCCTACTTCCACACCTTTATTTCCTCTTGCTTCCCTTCCTCTGATTTTCTATACTTACCCTCACCTTACTTCCCCTCACTGCCGCTACTACACCTCCCATTATTTTCCTCACTTCCCCTCAATGAAGAAAACTACGACCGATGAAGATCCGACAAAAATTTTGAAGGTGCAATATTTATTGTTGTCTCATCCCACTATTTTCCTTCATTTGTTGTCAAAGTAATTTTGAAATTTTATGAAAGTGAGAAATGGATACTGTATAAGCAACAATTATGACAAAAATATGAAAAGTAGGCGCCAAGCGCCTTCAAGAAAGGGTTTCGTAGCCTATTAGAACTTCTATTTAAGTATTTAATTAATGAAAATATAAAATATCATATGTATAATAAATCTTTTTCTTGTGTTAGTTTTACTTTTCTTTAACAAGTTTTCAAAAATCATGTTGCCTCACTTATTTTAATTTTATATTTATATTATTTATATCTATTTAAATAAGCTGGAAAAGGGCTTAGTATCATTGGAAATTCCTTCGCAGTATTTAGTGCCTCTTTATTTTCTTTATTTTAATTAATTCTTTTTTTTTATTTCTTAGCAAAGATTTTGATTTTTTAACTTCCGCTGTTTTTAAAGGTTTCATTTTTATTCTCTTTTAAAAAAAATGGTAATTTGTTTCATATGTTTTCAGACAAACAATCTTACTTATCTTATCTCTAATTTTTTTTTATTGTACTTTTTTTTATTCCATGGTAAAAATTTTGTATTTTAGATTTTTTAACTTTTAAGCTTTCTAAATGATTCAGTTTAAAAAAATTATTTAGTTTACTTTTTTAAATGAAAATTAGAAATTTTAAAAACTTGTATTTGAAGATTTTTTCGCTTATTTGTTTTAACAAGTTTCTTTTTATTTCATATATTTTCGGATTAATTTTGAAAATATTTATTTTCTACAAATTTTAAAACGGGGTTTATCTTACGGAAAATTTTTTGTTGGGAAATAAAGTTAGGGGCGGGTAATAAGGGAAGGGAAAGGGTAATGAGAGGTGAGGAAGGAAGGAGAGGAGAAACTTCCTAATTAGAAAACATAATTTGTAACGTTTTAAAAATAATTAAACACTCATGGTTCACAATTTTTAAATTCTTTAATGTTAAACGGTGATAAATACACTGATTTATGTACAGAAAACTCATTTTTTATTTTAGAAAAATGTATTTAATCACCTAGAATGTCACTTGATACTGCATGATTTTTAAATATTATGTTAAGTACAAATTTAAATAATAATTAAAAGGTACAAATTTATGAAAGTTGATACAAGTAGCTGAGAGAATCCGGTCACAGCCTATGTTCAATTTTTGTTTGCTTCGGGCAGTGCGGAGTTTAAACTTAATAATGTTCCTTGAGTAGCTCCTCAATGATAAAAAACCTGAAATTGACTTATGAAAAGTTTCAATCTTGTCGAAGCAGATTTTCAAACCCCTCAGCGGAAATTTCAAACAAAATTGCACCGTTTGCCAGATCGCTCGATTTCCATCCCTCTGAAGACAAAGTTATGCTTTTACCCTTTGGCAGCCGCTATCACTCATTCACATTGGCAGATTTTGCATAGTCATTGAATCTTTCTCGACATTCTTTTTATGCGAGTCCAATTTAAACGTGTTAAAAAGCCAATGCCAATTTTTACTGAGACTGTTTATTCGTTTATTTAAAAATAGTTAAATGTGAAAAAAGTTTTAATTGGTTTTACTAGGGACTTGGTAACCTTTAATTCAACATTGTTAGTAAATTTGGAATTGGTGGAATGGTAAATTTTATAAAAAATATACACAACTTAATTTTGTTATGAACATTTTTTGATTATTTTGCAAAATGATATAGATCTTTTTTTTACAAATAACATATGGGTTAATTTCTTTGTTTAACGTTGAATCCAACAATTATCGAAACTTGCTGATAGTTCTAGCAGTTCGCGAGATAATCTAAAAACAATAAATAAAAAACACGAAAAATTAGGGTTTCAAGGAAACCATTATATTACAAAAGACAGTTGACTTGTGTATAAACAACCATATAAGTGATATTTTTCGCTTGTGAAAACTGAAGGAAAACTAAGAAAAAAGAAAATTATTCTAGCATTCACTGTTCTTGAAATATAGTGAAAATAAGAACGGGGTAAAATATCAAAAAACAATTTTTTGCTTGAGAAAATTCTCTAACGAGAAGTAAACAATTCCAAAAATAGCTGAAATAAAAGATAGAACCCTAAGCTTCAACCCTTACTAAAACAAAAAAATACGGCTTAAATTTTGTCCTAATTGTTATAAAACTATGCAATTTGGTTTATATTTTTTTTTAACATTAAGAAAACTTATATAGACCAGATGCCAACAATTTTTTTTAAATGTTTGTTTTAAATAAAAATTATTAAAAATTAACGCAGATACGAGAAATGCGCACCCAGTAAATGTCTTTTCCCTTAAAATATTGATGAAAAAAGTTCCCGTACCAATTTTTTATTTTTCAGTCAAAAAGACAACAAATTTTAGGAATTTAAAAAAACATGATAGAAGATTACAGTCTCTATTAGGGTGGAGCAAAATAATTGGTTATTTTACTATTTATGTTCTAAGTGCTTTATTTTGTGTTACTTAGTGAAATTCAATGCATCATTTAATTTTTAAGAGAATCGCAAATGCTTCATAGAGGTGATGTAAATTAATGTTATAAATAATACGGAAGTTGAACATTGAATTTGTTAATAAAAGCGTCCCCGAATTCATTGATAGTCACCTCCTTAAGTACCATAATCAGGGATGTCATAATTTTTCCAAATTTTCAAATATCGAATGTGAAAAAATATTGAAAAAATAATTATCGAAACAGAAATTTTTCAAGAAATGAAAACACCGGGAATTTAAAACTTTCGAAACAAAATAAAACTACAGAAAAAGTTTATCCTCAAAATTATTAAACCCGAGTTCTTAAATTCCCGAAAATATTAGATTTTTGAAGTGTCATATTCCCGAAATTGGTAAATATCCGAATTTGCGAAATTTTCTAATTATTATCAAAACTTATGCAATATAAACTAGAATATTATTCTGATAGAAAAAACTTAAATTTTGTTTTGCCCAATTTAAAAAGTCGGAAATTTACTATATTTTTCGGAATTTCAAATTTCGACCATTTACTATTTACAGGAATTATACAATTCGGCAATTTACTATTTTAAAAAATTTGAAGATTGGATAGTCTATTATATTCGCAGGAATTTGAAAATTTGATAATTTAAAATTTTCAGGAATTTAATAATCTTGGGTTTAAAAATTGTGTAAAGTAAAAACTTTGGGAATTAAAAAATTTCGGTAGTTTTATTTTATTTCGGGGACTTTCATTTTTCTGGAAATTCCCACATAACTTAATTCTGATTAATAAATTTCCTGGTAAGCCTAAACAAATTTTAAACCTACGTTTAATAATATTATTACAACAAAATAGTCAAAAACGAAATCTCACACGTATTTAACAGGACAGAAAGCACAAAATTAATTTTTTGAAAAATTTGCATCTGCATATATATCAAGAACGGTGCAATATCTTAAAAGGTGATCAACGAAATTTTTTTAAACCTTTTAAAGAGAATAAAAAAGTACTTAACAAACTAAATTGTTCAAAAATATACTTTTTCGAGTCATAACTATAATTATGCTAAAAATGTTCTGCTTGTAGCCAGAATTATAGTTCCTTTAGAAAATTTCCTGATTTTGAAAATTCTTCAATTCAATTCACAATTACATAAAATATTGCTTCAGAAAATTTCCTTTTCGAACTCAAAATTATCATTCTCCTTCAATTCACTTTTTCAAGTTGTAAGTACAGTTTTTTTTCATTTTAAGACGTAAATCTTGATATATTTAATTTTAAAATATAGCTTTACAATTGCAGATAAATAAAAATCTACGAGTTTGAGTATACGGCAGATTTAAAGATTTCAAAAACTTTAAAGACTTGAAAAATAAAAAATTTGCAAACAGTATCACTTTTATTATCGTTGTTATCGACAATAAAGTATTGTTCATTGTTCGATTCGTGATTGAACAAAATGAGAGTTAAGTACCAAAATACATTAAAATATCAATTTTTTCAAATGCAATGGAAAACACCGCTCACCTAATAAAATTCCCAGTCTTTTCCAGGCACACTTGAAAAACGTTTGAAATTAATTGTTATTTCTGCATTTCATTATAATTAAATTTGAACAAAGATCATAATTTTGCAATCTAGAAAATTCACGCAGAAAATAATACAAATTGTTATATTTAAAATGATAGTAATTTGACAGTAAATTTTTCTGTTTGATGCAAAAGCTGAGATTAGGTAATCATAATTAACAATTCCCTGGAAAATCCTCTGAAGCTAGTGACTAATTAAAATGAAGAAGAGCTGGAGAAACATCCGCTTGAGCTTTCCTATCAGTTGACAAATCCGCTTAGATTACCGGGAAAGATTTCCTTAATTAATTATGCTCTCGTTTTTCCTTTAAGGTTCACATTAATTTAGGAGCTGGGGAGAGTGAAATACCAAGTGCTCAGCGCCTAACTCTCAATGATAATAGCTGGCATGAGGTCAACTTGACGAGGCGGGAAGCAAATATCACCCTGCAAATTGACGTAATTCATATCACGCAATTTTTGCTGAGAGGAAGATTTTTTGAACTGAACATCCACTATGGTGTCCTCATCGGTGGACGGGGAGACTTCAACGAGTTGTTCCTGGGTAAGTTATATTTTGCAAACAATTAGGGAACAAAAAAGTATTATGAAAAATTTATGAATTATAGTATAAAATTAGAAATTGTATTTTTAAATAGAACTTATAATGGGATCCAGAAACTAGAAGTGAGCAGAAGTTAATATTTAACAAAGTTTACTAATTATGCGAAAGAATATTTGCCCTGAAACGATAAAGTTTAATTTAGTTAAACATAATATAAACAAATATTTCACAAAATTTTTTTCTTCAGTCTTACGATCAAATTTGAGAAATAAAAAGACAAGGAAATCCGAGTCAATAATTTAATCAAAGTATGCAAAATTCTTCCAACACCTTGCGACGTTTCGACCTAATCTGTCGGTCATCTTCAGGCTATACCTGATACAAAAATTATTATAAAAAAATTAGCTAATTAAAAAAATTAACTTTGTAGTTGAAAAAATATATTATCAAAGAAAAGTCAAATTACCTTATATACGAATTCATGTACATACAACATAATTGTTCGATTAAATAAATGTGAAACAGTTTTATACAATTTCCGAAAACACATAATTGTTTTATAATAGGGAAAAAACCTCCATAAACGTAAAGAGTCTCCTAATAATTAGAGGTAATGGTGACAGGAAACTAAACTTGGGTTAAAATGGATATTTAGTGCAAGTTTTTCAATATAGAGGGTCTAATTCCACTTTTGTGAAAATAGTGGGCCAAGGTATTTTGGAAATTTACTATTCAATTAATTACATTATGGTAATGTTGTGTAACATTAAGTATTTCTGTTTTTAAATTAATGGAATAATTCTTATATTTATTAATGAAAATTGATTCTAAAATTCTACGTTTGTAAGTGTTGTTTTCTTTTGCTAAAATATTTATATTATCAAAGTCAAAATCAAAAAGGTGATCAAAATTCCATGACTATTGTGACAAACCTGTGTTCAAATTACCTAACCTCCAATCTCTTTTGTGTTTAGCTATTCTCGTTTTTAACCTTCTACCAGTTTCACCAATATAAACTTATTTGCAACCTTTGCATTTTATTAAATAAAGTACGTTTGACAAATTTTCAATTTTTTCAGAATCTTTCTTAATTATAAAAGAATTTTCTAATTTGTGATTATTTCTAAAATATGCATTAATATTAAATTTTTCAAAGCACTTTTTAATCTCTCTGATAAACCTTGTACATATGGTAACGAAACATGTAAATGAGTTTTTTTTTATAATTATCTAACCATTTATTTTGTTATTGGAACTATTGTGAATTTCGTTAATTCTTTTTTGATCACACTTTCTATTAATGGTAGTGGGTAATTATTTTGTTGTAATGTAATTTTTAATTCTTTTAAATTTTTTTCTCTAAAATTGAAATCACTTAGTTTTATACATCTATCTACTAGTCCTTTTATTAATCCAATTTTTGGGTTAAACTGATGGTGTGAATTAGAATTTAAATATTGCCCTGACCATGAAGGTTTCTTGTACCAATTGGTAATTAAACTTCCATTTTCAATTTTTTTAATATGTATATTCAAATAATTTAAAGCGTTATTGTTTCCTAATTCAAAAGTGAATTGTGGAATTGAATGTTTTAATTAATTCTTGAATTTTGTCAGTAGGAACTATAGTGAATATGTCGTCCACATACCTTGTGCAAAAAAGTGGTTTAAAAGTTAATTTAGATAATGCTCTATTTTGTAAATCCTCTAAAACGAGATTGGAGGCAACTGGAGATAGGGGAGAACCTATAGGACAACCTGATATTTCCTTATAAAACTTTTGGTTAAAAGGGAAAACAGTATTATTAAAAACTGTTCTAACAGCTATTAAAATTTCAGAATTTGATATATTTGTTAAATTTGTATAAACTTGTAATTTTTCTTCTATGCAATCAGAAAGTAAATCTAACGGAATATTATCGAACATAGAAACCACATCTAAAGATAATAATGAGTGGGTAATGGGTACATAAATATTCTTGATTTTTTCTTTAAAATCCCAACTGTCTTTAACAAAGGAATGAGTCGTACCAGAAACAGGTTTTAAAATTTGTGATAAAAATTTGGCTAAATTGTGGGTGGGTGATCCTATAGAAGACACTATCAATTTCCATTTTAGGTCAGGTTTGTGAACTTTAGGAAGAGCATGAGCTTTAGCGACAATACTTCCATGATTTTTTAAACGATAAGCTAAATTCTCATTTATGTGCCTTTCATTTTCCCATCTTGATATAATGTCATTGCATTTATTTTCAATGGTTGGAACTAAGCTGGAGTTAACTTTTTTGTACAAGATGTTATTATTTAATAAATTTTCAACTGTTTTGTTATAATCATTTCTATTGGCTGAGACTGAAATATTACCTTTGTCTGCTTTGACAAATATTATATCTTTGTGATCATTTTGGAATTTTTTGACTGTTTCAAAGGTTTTATTAGAATTCTTAAATTTTGTGTTATTTGTGTGATTTGAAATTAAATCTGTGACAGCTTTTCTAACATTATCCGTTTTGTTTTCTTCAACTACATTTATTATACATTCTTCAATATTTGCAATGATATTAATGGATGGAATTTTGTTTAAATTATAAGGAATACCAAATTTATTACCTAAAGCCACGGTCTCCGCTATTTCAACAGGAATTGCTACGCTAGACAAATTTTTAAACCATTTTTTAAATCTTAATTCTCTATATTTATTTTTATCTTTCAAAAATCTACTTTTAAGTAAATTAAATTTTTTAATGTGAACATCTCTCTATTGGTATTTTAATCTATGTAGACTTGACTCTTGTGATGTAAAGAACTTACTAATAGAACCGTAAACCCGTAAAAAAGACCATATGTAAATCCATATGCACAAGGTTTATCAGAGAGATTAAAAAGTGCTTTGAAAAAATTTAATATTAATGCATATTTTAGAAATAATCACAAATTAGAAAATTGTTTTATAAATAAGAAAGATTCTGAAAAATTTGAAAATTTGTCAAACGTAGTTTATTTAATAAAATGCAAAGGTTGCAAAAAAGTTTATATTGGTGAAACTGGTAGAAGGTTAAAAACGAGAATAGCTGAACACAAAAGAGATTGGAGGTTAGGTAATTTGAACACAGGTTTGTCACAACAGTCATGGAATTTTGATCACCTTTTTGATTTTGACTTTGATAATATAAAGATTTTAGCAAAAGAAAATAACACTTACAAACGTAGAATTTTAGAATCGATTTTCATTAATAATTAATTTTTGGAGTTTCCAAAACAACTATAATCTATCTTCGACCGTTTTTTTAATAACTTTGTTATTTCCACACAGAAAAACTTATTATGGTCATACCCAATGTGGGTTTTCTTCATAGTAAAAACATCCTAAGTCAAAATATAAATAAATAAGAAAATGTGCACAAAGTATAAATGTCGAAGAAATTATAGTAATTTACCTGATAATATTGTGTTAAGTAATTTAAAAAAATATATATAATTGAAACCTCAAAAAAATTGGAGAGGTTTCAGTATATAATTAGTCGATTACATATTTAATAACAAGAAAAGGTGACTTGTGTCGGACAGACAAATGTATACTATATACATAATATTTAGAGTTAAGGCAGTTTTACAATATGTGATAAGAAAGGCTGATACTAAATTGAAATCCCAAGTAGAGAAAGCGTGCCAAAGCGTAGTGAAATTTAAAGTTCTTGTAAAAGAAAGATATGAACTTTTTAAGGACATTATAAAATACTTTGATAAATTTTGTTTATGTTTAACATTTCTGTCTTTAAATTATTGAAATATTAATATATTTATTTATAAAAATGGATTCAATTATTCTTCGTTTATGAGTATTTTTCTCACGAGCTAAAATGGTCACATTTTTGAATTCAAAGTCAAAATAGTGGTTCATTTGCCAGCAGTGTTGTGACAAACCTGTATTTCGTTACCTAATTCACCATCTCTTTTGTGTTCAGTAATTCGAGTTTTAAGTCTCCGTCCAGTTTCACCAATATGAACCTTATTACAGATTTTACATTTGACGAGATATACTACACCAGATAGGTTTTAAATTCGTTTTTTTATAAGTTTTAATTCATTTGTTTTTTTTTATTATTAACAGAAGAACTATTATATATTTCATGTATTGTCTCTTTAATAACGCTATTAATTAATGTAAGTAGATAATTATTTTGTAATAGGGTTATTTTGAGTTGATTTAAATTATCTTTTCTAAATTTAATGTTGCTTAATTTGACACATTCTATCTATTAAACCTTTTATTAGACCGACTTTTTGACCAAATAAATGATAAGAATTATAATTAAGATAACGACCTGACCAAGATAGCTTTTTATACCAGTTTGTTATTATATTTCCTTCCGGTGTTTTAATAATTAATAA
>JAAAKG020087649.1:0-16486 GCA_010014905.2 Druon quercuslanigerum | reverse complement strand
TACACTCTCTCAGTGCAGAGCAGTTGCACTTGCTCAGAGCAGGGGCAGAAAAGAGCAGATAACCGAATTCGCTATAAGTCACTAACTTCAATAGTTGGCAGTAACTGCGCTTGCGTACGGGCCATGCCGCGCAGTTGGCACGGAATTTACAAACGGTATTAAAAACAATTCTTTTTATTAAAATAAATAATTTATATAAAATTCACAATGATTTACATAAGCTATACAACTTTCGACATCAGGCAAGAAAAAAATGTATAACACATATATTTTCTGAGTAGAGTACCTTTTCACGCAGGCCTGTTTTGAAATATTCGTAAAATTAATATTTTCATAGGATTCCTTTCTAACTACTTTGTTGGTTTATGGCAAGTGTGATTGGATGAGAACCTAGATATAAACTCGATGTGTCAAATTAATTCAACTATTAATTCAAAACGGGTTTCCGTCAAAAAGTACCTGTTCGTTTTGATGGCATTCCAAAGATTAACTCGTATTTCACACAAAAAGTTAACACATACAATTGATATACAATTTTGTGCATTGTAAAATTATCATTTATTTTAATTACAAGTTTTTTTAATACCTATTTCGAATTCTGGGCCAACTTTGGTCAACCAGCGCACGGACCTAACGCAAACGCAGTAGCATTTCAATTTCCAAGAAATCTAGTAATATGGTAGTAATTTTCTAGTAATAAATTACTACATTTCTCAGCAGTGGGTCACTGGAGCCGTTTCGAGGTGAATAGACGAACGGATCTCTTTGTTTATCTCCACACGTTAGAAAAAAAAGTCTGATCGATTTTCGACACAGCCCGGTGTTTGCTGAGGCAGATATCAGCAATTAATTATAAGCATATCTTTGACTGAGGTGGGAAGGACCACTTGCGCAGAGCATTATATACACGCCTCTACTCTTCAAATATGTATCAGTAATAAATTAACTGATTGAAATAGTAGTTAGATATTTCACTGGTTAATCAGTTAATCGAAAATTATTCACTTATAACCTCTAAGTTTTCAAATAAAGCGTTCTTGTTATTCTTTGGCGTAAGTAGCAAAAATATTTTCTTAGCCTGGGAACACTAAATTTAATTTTCAGACCCGTGTTACTAAACAGGAGTCATAATGACTCCTGTAAGTATTTTTATAAGTAATTTATTTCCGCTTGTCAAGCAACATAATGGTTCAGAAAATTAAAAATTATCAATAATTTCGGGAAATCTTTGCAATTATTATAGTAGCAAAAATAACGTATAAGTTTATTTTCGGTCTTGCCTCGCGAATATGGTCTCTAAAAATTTACGTCAAATACTAATGTACGCCATTCTGACTCGTTTTTTTTTGTAGGAAGCTATTACTTACCCGCAATGTTTACAAAAGGTGCTACTTCTGTCACATTTGGCAGAGAACTAGTTGTTCTGAGTTGGCATCGGTACCTGGTGGGCTAGGGCAAACTCACGCGACATGGGGAATGACTTCAAATCTTCACGGGCGGGAGTCATATTGGCGTATGTTATTGTTCCCGGGTTGACAAAATTCATTTTGGCATTTTCGGGCTGTACGTGTACTGCGGTGGAAGCAGCTGTAGGAAAATATAATCGGACTTTTATAAAAAGTGCTCGCTTAACCAACTGCAGCGTAGGTCACGCAGGCCCTATAGCAGGTCGGAATATATCAAATAGATCGAACTACGTGACTTTTAGCAGGGTTTCATTTTCACGCATACAAACGCATGCCCTTTCGTAAATTGGATTGGGATGATTAGGAGAATTTTCTAATGAAGAGAGAAAGAAAGAGTAATGTTCGAGAATCCATATAATTATTGAAAAATAGATTAAACCTTATTTTTTATAGAAATTATTAAAGTAAATTTATAAATTATAAATAAACATACAAATTTATGGGTTCTAGAAAAAGGGATGTGTAAAGTATTCTGTTCCTGAAAAAATCATAAAAACCTTTTCAAAAATGGCTGAATTTGTAATTTGCTAAATTAGTAAACTTTAAGATGTCTTAGGAACAGTAAGAGATGCGTATAAATGATAAAAGTTCAGGTATCCTTTTCTTAAACTAATTCAAATTTATTAAAATTATAAAAAATTTCTAAGATTTTAATTTGTCAAAGTTTTTTATTATTTGGCCGATACCAACAAGAGATGGTTGGCCATTTTTAGCCGAAGAGTATCTTAATTTAAATTTTGTAACTACTCATGTTTTTTTAAAATATCGTATACATACGTAATATAATATTATAAAAAAGGCATCTTTAAAATTTAAATTCAGATAATTTGGTATAACTCCACCTATTGTCACATATAAAATACATAACAATAAATGTTAATTACTGACAAAAAATACGTTACCGATTGTTGATAAACAAATATATCTAAAATTAATACCGTCTGTAGGTATGACTAGGCAGTATGATCGTCTCCGCAATATCAACATACCTTGTGTTGGTATAACAATAGAAAGGTGGTATAAGCGTAATCTACCTCGTCTGCGGTAGAAAATCTGGTAACATATATACCGGAGCGTTAGCCTCTTCCGCGTTCGGAAGATTCACGTTTCGGGACATTCGCCGCTCGGAATTTCTTGTCGTTCGGGATAAACCGTGCTCGGGACATCACAGTGTCACATTCCGAAGGTTTATTTTTTTAATAACCTCGTTTTCTTTCGAATATCATCCTGTTCCACGCCATGGCACTGGATTTAACTCTAGATTTACCCAGATTTGGAGTCGCCATCATTGTCCTCACACTCAAGATACGATACGGGTGAAAATCTAGGGAAATTACTTGAAATCACCAATTTTTTTTATTGATTTCGAGTAATTTCTCTAGATTTCCGCCAGGATCGCGTTTGAGCATTTTTTGGAAAAATCATCCTCGTAAGTAAACTGGAGAACTCTATATTAATCAAAACAATTATACTCGCCCACATGATAAAGGGTATTTTTTCATATCAGGGATTAGGGTCCTCAAGTGTCAAAGCATTGATTTAGTGACCCTATCAACTGGGAAACTGCCAAAAAAATTCCCTAGGAAGCCATTTTATATAGAACCGGAAACTTACGTTTAAAAAAGGGCTTCTAAAAATTCCCGCCAGCTTGTGTTTCCGGTTTTAAGCCAACATGTCTTCCTGGGGATTTTTGAGATTGTAGAAAGTTTAAGATAAATTTTCCTAGAGAATTTTATCAAGTATTTCTTGATGTTGGCAGACATTTTTTTTCTTTATTTTGATGTTAACTTCACAAACCGGTGACTAAAGTCGGCATTCAATCCATTTCAGGAACACTTGTCTGGGCAAGGACTGCAGCTATGCCGTGATTAAGGACTTTTTCCAAGTAAGGATACCATGGAATATTTAATAATTAAATATTATTAAAATTCCTTTTATTAATTATTTACAGTTTATCCTGCAATTTCTATTCTAAATGAATAGATTAAATCTCCTTTTAGATGACATAAAAATTCATCAAGATACTCCCGCGAAAATTCAAACCAATTAAGCCATTTTTTTCTTATTTTATTTTTGGCTTTAAAAAAAGTAGTAATTTAAAGAAATTGATAAGATTTGAGCTTCTTAATTAAGTTTAGGCGTATCTCTTTTCAAGTAGGCAAATTACTTTTTTTTTAATTTTAAATTTAGCTATATCTTATTCTGAATTTTGCTTTTGACCTAATTTTAATTAACCTAAATTTGACCTTTAAAGCCCTCTATGATGTCTATGAATAATTATTTTTGTGTGTCTTAAACCGATGGTTGGTAATACAGAAATCTTAATATAGATCAAATAACCGAACTTTTGTTAATTTGTCTCTGTTTTGAAACTAGAGACTCAATCTAACTTTTAGGATGGCATTCTGCAAAAAGAATTTTTAAAAATGCAGTTTATTTTCAAAATGATTACCAAACTCTTTCAATTAAATTGAAATATAAACTGAAACGGCTCTACAAAAGAAAAATAAACTATTATCGTGTTCAACAATTTGTCAGTCGTGGGTAAAATTTGAACTAAATTTGCCGCTAAATTACCAACATGTTTTAACTTTCATAGGGTTATTTCTATAAATTCACTAGGTTGACTAAAGGCGCCTTCTCACTAGCTAGGCAAACAAAAAAACAAACAATACCTTAGCTGCTAATTTGTCTATTTTTAGACATTCTAGAAATAATGGGCCATCTTAAAGAATTTTTTGATTAACATATTATCTTATGGAGTAACAATAATATAGGTTCGTGGAAGTTTGCATAAATCCTAAATGTTTCTTCAAAAAAAAAAAAACACCATATTTTATGAATCCTGTGAGGAGTCTGGTACTCCTGGCAAAGATATTTTGCTCCTGGTAACTTGTATCTTTGCTTTCAATAATTATTTTAGTGGAGAATTTTTGGAAGAAACATGAGTTTCGACATTAAGCGATTTTTCAACATGAAAATCTTCAAGTGAACTATAATAATTTAAAACATTTTTTTGTCGTTTTTTTTTTAATTCTCTGTAGTAAAACACAGGATTCTGAACGTATCCCAAGGTCAGAGTTAATTGAAGCGCTATCTATTGGCGATTAGATGACACCTGGAAGTCACTAGACGTATCCAGAATTTAAACATTAAAAGAATCTAGTGGGTCCAGGGCGGAACCACGCTAATTAGCGGAAAAATTATTCAGATGTCTCTTAGTCTTTTTGTAAGATAGATTTTGTGAGGAAACCGAAAGTGATAATATAAAAATGGTAAAAAAATTTTATGGAAAAATGTTAAGTGATCATACTTTTTGGCAATTGAATTGATTTTTTATAGAATATATTAAGTATGTTATTAAACTAATGAAAATTGATCTAGCTTTAAATATCTAAATTTTGAAATCGTTTGGGTACAAATTAAAACGATCTCAATTGCAAATGTACAAATTTTGAAACGTATTTTCAAGGCCACCAGCAAAAAGTTAAAAAGTTCAAAGAACTTAAGGAATTCCAGATTAAATGCATATCAGAATTTTCAAATAAGTAAAAACTGTAACTGAATTCATATATAGAATTAAAGAATTTACAGAATTAATGAAATTAAAAGAAGTAAAAACAAGTAAAAAAAACTGAAAATAATTAGAATAATCCAAAGAATTTCAATTATGGGTTTCTACGAAATTGATAGCAATTGGAGAAGTATGAATTTGATTGCGGGTAAAAAATTTTAAGGAATTTTATTCAATTAGTTTAAAAAAAAGGAAATCTATTTTGTCTAAAGAATGCAAATCATACCAAATATTTTATTTTTAGGTAATATTAGAATTTAATTAATAGGATAAATTTTTGTTCTTGCTAGCTGTAGTTTTCGCATAAATCAAATCTTTTTTGTATTGATTAAGAAACTGAATAGCTAGAAAGTTTTTTTTTTATTTGAAAATTTGCCTTTTTATCACAGTCCAAAGATAAGAAAACGTATTTTCTCATTTTTTCTTTAAATTAAAAATTTTAGTTTTTTTTTACTTCTAAAAATATTTAAAAAATAAATAAATAAAAATATTTACCTTAATTTATTAAAAGATATATTTTTTATTTGTTGAAATATTTTCCGAAAGACGTTTGAAATTAGCAATTTTTAGAAATATGTGTGTTGTAACTATTACGTGATGTCTATTGACCAGGATACCCGGGAAGTAGCCAGGAATTAAAATAAAACCGGAAATTGACCGGTATAACAAATTTGAGCCGAGAATCAAATTTAAAGTTTTGAAAAATGTGATATTTTTAAATAATCGTGATAACAAGACCAATAAATCGAATATTTTCTTAAAAAGTTGTAATCAGGATATCTCGCTTACATTGTTCCCGATAACCTGATTGGTTGCGACATTGCGTTTATCTATTAATTAAAATTACGAACTTTCAGTCCCATCAATTTAGTAAATAAAAATGTACAAGGAAATAATTTTATTTCATGATAACATTTATTTCTAAATGTTTCAAGCAATTATTGATAAAAGAGAATATTTTAATTGCACATGATTTTTTAATAATGGGAAATAATTCTGTTCATAACATTTTTTGCTACCACACTATATTTTATTACAGACAAATCACTGATACCGACCATAAGATTTCCTGGAGAAATTTTAATGATTTAGGTTTTATTTTGAAGGATTAATTTCCGAAATTGAGGGTTTTAAAATACGTTGAAAAATAATCTGGAGAATTTTAAGACAATTTTTTTTATTTTAACGGATTTACATTTTTTAACACGATTAAAACAGTTTAGAACCAAATCGAGTAAGTTTAAGATATATTTTGAAGTTTTATAAAGGTACAAAAATAATTTCAAATTTGAAAAGTTTAAAAAAAATCTAAAACAAAGTGTAAAAAGATAGCTAAAAATTTCTATCAGAAAGTTTAGAAGCTTCTTAAGAATTTTGAAAGATCTCACGATAACAAAAAAAAACTTTCTTAAGATTTTTGAGAAAGTTTTAAGTGATATATTTTTTGTTTTGTTAATTATAAAAGAACACTCAAAAAAGATTCACAATATTTTCAAAATCGTAAAAAAATCCTTACTATTTTAAGTCAATTTTGTTAATTATGCAGCATTTTAAAAGATTTTGAAGAAAAATACGAATCACTTAAAAAGATATTTAGAAGGTTTTGAAATTTTAAACAAATTAAAACAAAATTAAGAATTTGGAAATATTTTAAAATTTTGCAAACAAAATGCATGTATTTAAAGATTTCGAAGTCCTTTAAGAATTTTAAAGGACTTGAAGAAAACCAAAAACTTTTCTTACGACTTTTGGGAAAACTAAAAATGATTTTTTTATCTTGAACAATTCATTTTTAAAAATTTTTCAAATATTTCTGAAAATGTTGAAATTAAGCTAGACTTTAAATGCATTTTTTTATTTTGAAATATTTATAAAAATTCTAGGAATAATTCAAATTAGTTCAAAAGATCTTGAAACTTCTTCTCGTGGTAAAAATGTCATCTTTTTGGTTAAAAATGCGATTGTTTGGTTGTGAATTCAACTGTAATTTGTTAATAATCAAATCTTTTTTATTGAAGGTTCATATCTGGTTGAAAATTTAACTATTTTGTTGAGCAATAATTTTTTTTCAAAATAATTTTTTAACTGAAAATTGAATTATTCTATTTTAGTTGACAATGGATCTTTGTTAGTTGAAAATCCATGCATTTGATTAAGAATTCGTCTTTAAGGGTAGACAATTATTTTTTTAAGTTGAATATTAATATTTTTGTATAAAATTCACTTGATAACAAATTTCACTATTTTATTGAAAATGAAACAATTTTGTTGAAAATTTATCTTTTTTTAGTAGAAAATTCAATTCTTTTGTTTTAAATTAACTTTTTTGCGGAAAATTCCTATTTTTTGATTTAAAAATGTACCAATTTTTTTAGCAAATTCGTCTGTTTTGGTAAAAATATAATCTTGTTTGGTTCAAATGCAAAGTCGTGGAAAAGTAATCTTGTTTGGTGAGGATTGAAAATTCGTATTTTTACAAAAATAATTTAAAATGTTAAGATTTAAAAAATTTTTTTTAGAAATTTAGAAGTATTTAAGTTTTTTTAATGGTTTCAAGGGAATAAATAAAATGTCTTAAGATTTATGAAGAAATTTCAAATATTTTTTTAGTTTGCACAATGAATTCTAAGAGAAAACTTAAAAATATTTCAAAATATTTCAAATGATGTCCTAAAGTATTTAAAATGAATGTAAAAGGTTTTGAAGTAATAATAAATCATAAATTAAAACATGTACTTAAATTTTTTTTTAATGTACATTTTTGAAAGTTTTGAACACAAAACGTAGTTTACAAAAATTTTAAATTGTCCTGTTAGTCATTGCGCAGTCGAAATGTCATTATATTTCTCATATTATTTGCCAACAATTTTTCAGAATAATTAACAGAAGACAGCCATCATCTTGTGCCAACATGTCGGAAGCAATTTTAATCTAATTGTGTTTATTTTTACTCAGCGACATACATTACAAAAATAATATTTTGTTTAAATATAATAAGATATCGCAATACATAAAATTACTTTAGTGTTTAATAATATTTAATAAAAAAGTAAAAAAAAGTAAAAGTAAAAAAACTACTGTATCGTAATCAATTTTTATAACGCAAAATTAATTAAAATGGCGAGAATGTTTTAGAACTTATTTTTCTAGCGTTTTTAATTAATTTCACGTTATAAAAATTGATTACGATATAGTAGTTTCTCTACTTATCGCCAAGCTAATAGACAGAGATCTCTGTCGTATTCTAATATCAAAACACTGGTATTAGGCCTTTAAAAATATTCTATCTAAATAATATTTAATGTTTACAATCGGGAATAAAACTGGGAATTTGGTGAGGAAAGATTGGTAGACATCCAGTACTATTTTTTTATTTGAACAATGGAATAGTCTAAATACAGTGGTTTTGAATCAACTAAAAATTCAAAGAATTCAAAAGTATTCAAAGATTCAAAAGAACTATAAGAAAAAAATCAATCAAATCATAAATTTTAGGAATAGAAATAATTCCAAGATTTTAAAAAACCAATAAAAATAATTCAAATAATCGCTATGAAATTATATTTACCCTCAATAATAAATTTTATAGAAATTGTTGATGTAAGTTGTTGGCTTTAGGGTCAGGTGAATTGAAACTAATTAAGTTGTTTTAAACGTTTCGGCAATGGTGGCCCTCACCAGTGAGGTTTATTAATTAAATCTGTAAAAAGTACATGATATCTTGTATAATGTTTGAAGCATAACTTGCACTTTGAAGAATACTTTAAAAATTATTGCCAACTACAACGTTTTGATAATCTAACATTATTTCTCCGCCATAAAAAATGAGGTTAAATTTTATTTTTCGTATAAACAGATAAATTTTAAAAATAACAAACAAAAAATTCATAAGAATTAAATTTAATTACATGTGCGTAACTGAAAAAAAATTGTTGTAAGGAGTTTTTTCATTGCAACGTTCTTCTATATAAAATAAAAAATTGGTGACAACAAATTTTCTCGACTACATTGATATTGCTTTCTCATTAATTGTACCTCGCTAAAATAAAACAGTGTTTTAAGAATACTGCTAGATTTATCAATAGTTATTAATAAAATTAAATCATATTTAAATTTAAAATTAAGTAATTTTATAATTGCACATCTGAGATATTAATCAAAGAATAATGCTTCCAAATGTAAAACTGCGTACCTACAAGATATCATGTACTTTTCAAAGATTTAATAAAACTCACTGATGAGGGCCACCATTGCGTGCCGAAACGTTTGAAACAACTTCATTAGTGTCAATTCACCTGACCCTAAAACCAACAACTTACATAAACAATTTCTACAAAAAAATAATTCAAATGGCTTTGGAAGAATTAAATAGAATAAAAATAATTATGATTTCAGTGACTATTTCTGAAGCAGACGTTTCACAACAAAGTTTTAGAATTTATATATGATTTTATCAGATTCTTTTGCATAAAGCAAACAATCTCATATTCTAATATTTTTTGGTGTAAAATCTGATAAAATAAAGATTAAATTATTGTATACAATTTGAAATTACTCAATTTCAACAGTTTTAAATTTATTTAGGGCGACTTTAATTAACCCCGACAACTTTATAAGGGAGAAATGAATTTAAAATTCTTCTATCAATTAATATTTATTTCACTCAGGTAATGAGAAAACTGATTAAAAATATTATTTCGAAATATCAAACTTTTTTATATCGGAAATAAAAACTAAGAAAAAGTACTGTGTTTTATTTGAAAGAATGTCAAGATTTTATTTAAAATTTTCACAATGCGTTTCACCTATTTATAAAAATTTTGTGATAAAGAAAAATTGTACTAAAGTTGAAATATCATTTCCTCCCTTATCCCTTGCGAATTTATCATAGTCACTAGATTTCGCCGGTTGTCATTGTCAGCTTGTGTCTTCCAGATGTCAACATAATAGGTATTTTTTTAATCTCAAAAAGCCAAAAATTGTTCTCATACCCTCTCTTACCAAACCAATATAAGCCGATTCCCAAAAATCTAAAAATTGATAAACGCAAATGTCGAGAAATAATTTCCTAACCCAATCTCCTACTTTTCTCGTAACCTTCACGTCCTTCGAATCGAAGAAATCCACACCCCAGGAAATTCCCTAGACTCCTCCACCCTATTTCCTCAGTTCCCCTAAACCCTTGTCCTCACCCCGTCAACAGTTTAAACGCAACCCTCGTGTCGCGAATTCCAGACATTGTTTACAGAAGTGTCGGTGCAAAAAAGGCAAAGGTATAAATCGCGAACTGACAATCGACCGCGAGCGGATATCGTCCAAATGCGATTCTCTCGCTTCCTTCCGGAAGGATCGTCGGCCAATGAAGAAATTCAGTGCGATTTAGTGATTCTCTCTCCCTCCCCGCCTCTCATAGACTTTTTAATCCGTCATGCGACGTCGCGCAGCGCGTTGAACCAGAAAAAAACCTAAGTCTCCATCTAACCATCTAACCTCAAATTAAATCCCAAACTCCGCTAATAAAAAGTCTCTCGTTCCCCCGAAATAAACATTTCCATCCTCTGAGAAGAAATTATGCGAGACTGATAAAAGGGGATAGACGAGAAAGTGGTTCATTTTTGTCTAGCCAGTGCTCAAAATCAGTCTAGTTTCCGAACTCGGATTTTTTTTACTTTTTAATCAAGTTTCGTGAATCGGGAGTGCGACGAAGAGACAGAGAGAGGGAGAGAGAGCTAGTGTGGTTCTTGTACCAAATTCCCGGTGTCAACTCGATGGGATCCGAATTCCTGACGTCACGGAGCCAATATGGCGTCTACAATAAGCAGGTAACCTAACCTCAAAACGGGAGTTTCATTTTGTTTTCTAATACCGACAGTTCGAGTATCTTTGCCCTGCGGAGATGCAAATTGCCGAAAGGTCTTGGTTCCACGCGTCCCTCGAACCATTTCCTTCCATTTGGAACAAGTAAGTCCAGTATTTCGAGTTTCGCGACGCTTTTCGACGACGCTTTTCACGCAGTCAAGAGACACTTCGACAACAAAATTTGACTCGCGATTTTCTAGTCTCGCTCTCGGGAGATAGTAAAGTAACTGAGTCGGTGCTTTGATTGTTCGAGTGCAATGGAGAAACGGTGAAAAGGGATTTCGGCTTTGAGATTACGGCTTTTTTCGAGAAATGCAGGAGGATATTCGAAACGGAGTTTTGTGCCGAGATTGCCGAAATTCGGCGATTTTTCCGAAAGGAAAAGTGCAGTTGGTGCAGGGAGTCGAGAGTGCCGTTTGATCGACGAAATTTTTAAAGGTCGGTGTGATTCGTGTGATTAGAAGATAAAGGAGGAAAGTGGACCTGAAAGCGTATTTATCAGAGTAGTTTTCGGTTTCGAGAAAGTTTGGCACGTTTCAGGTCGAGATTTTTCTTTTTTTATGTAGATTTGAAATTATTTGAAGGATCAATTTTCGGAAGGAAAATTTCTCAATTTTTTTCTAGTGTGATTGGGAAAATTCGGTGATCAGTTTTGACTTGAGTTCAAGACTCGTGGTATCGATTAAGTGGGGTCAAGTTCCCAAATTTATAAGGAGCACTAGCAAAAGTAGTTGCTCAAGTTTGATTTGATCGATTTACGATTAAAAAATGTCCATACTGATTTCATTCTTTTGAGTATCTATACCTTTTGAATATGTGGTCTAATTAAAAGAAATTAAAACTGATAAGATGTCGATATTCATCTTTTTTCTTTTTTTTTTGTTTGAAGTGTAAAATATAACTCGTTTTTTTTTAAAGAAATTTTCCTCTAGGCTTGTTTTTATTGTTAAATATTACGGGGAGACACCGGCATATTTGTGGGGAACTTTATTATTAATAGAGTGTTATTTAAATGATTAATTTTGTTATATATGGAAAGTAATGGAATATAGTTACGTTGTCTTTATCTTATGGTTTGTGTATATCAAATAGCTTCAAATGTCACTTGATTCTTAACATTGTTTAACGTTTCATTTTAAAGTTACACAATATTGAGTACATCAAATTTTAACGTTTCTAACCACATCGAATATAAAATAATTTAGTTTTGAAAGTTTTAATTTAAGAAATTTAATTTTTAACGTGTAATTTTTAATTGTTTATTATCAAATTATAAAAATAGAAAACATATAGTTTTAAGCTTAACTATTTATCTGTCGTATTTATAAAGTTCTAAATTAAACAGTTTTATGTTGAAGTTGTTAAAAACGTAACTATTTTTCCCCTATCTGGAAAACCGGGAATTTTTTTGAGGGCGGGCCTAATTTTAAAACATTGCATTATAAAACTAAATAACAGTGATACTTTTCAGTTAAAAGTGCAAGTATCTAAAAATTCATGTATTTTTTTGAAAATTCATCTTTTTGCTTAAAAATTTAACAGTTTTTTGCCTTTCTTTCTGTTTCTTGACTGAAAAATATTTCTTAGTTGAGCAAAGTCGTTTTGTTTGTTTGGATTGAACTGTATTTGATTAATTAATGAAAACATTTTTTGTTTGAAATATCAACTAATACATTTTTCGTTTAGAATTCTTGTTGTTTTTTTTAAATTAAAATTTAATTACTTTATTATGGGTTAAACTTTTTTGTTAAAAATTAATTTTTTTGGTTGAAGATTCATCATTTTAATTGAAAAATCATCTCTTTGGTTAAAAAATAATCTATTTTGTTAAAAATTCGTTTTCGCTTTTATTAAAAAATTTAACTATTTCTGTTAAAACTTTATCTAATTCAGTTGAATATTCCATCGTTTTTTATTTAAAAATTGAATCTTTTTTTGTGAAATGTCGACTTTTTGGTGGAAATTAATCTTCCTGATTTAAAATTAATCTGTTTCGTTTACAATTCAACTATTCCAGTCAAAGATTCATAATTTTAGAGAAAAAATCATCAGTTTCTTTGAAATGCAATTGTTTCAACTGAAAATGTGACTATTCAATTGTTGGTTGAAAATTCGTCTATTTCGTGCAGAATTATGTTTTTTTTTTTTTGTACAAAATTAGTATTTTCGTTTGAAAATTAAACTCTTGTTTAAAATTCATTTTGTGTTTGTTGAACATTCATAATTTTAATTTTATCATTTTTATTTTATTTTATCATTTTAAATGAAAAATCATCTCTTTGGTTGATAAGTTAGCTGTTTTGTTGAAAATTCGTTATTTCTTTCACTGAAAATTAATTTTTTATTGAAAATTTAACTATGTCGGTTAAAACTTTAAGTACTGCAGTTGAATATTCCATCATTTTCGTGATAAATTCATCTCTTCGGTTAAACATTACTTTTTTTAAATTAAAAATTTAACTGTTGAATTTTGTATTGAAAATTGTGTTCTTTTTGTTGAAAAGTCGTCTTTTTGGTGGAAACTAATGTTCTTGGTTAAAAATTAATATTTTTTGTTCAAAAATTCAACTATTCTAGTCAAAGATTCATAATTTTGGTGTAAAATTCATCAATTTTTTTGAAAATTAATTGTTTTGACAGATAATTGAACTATTCCATTTTTTGTCGAAAACTGATCTTTATTAGTTCCAAATGCAACTATTTGGTTGAAACTTCATATATTTCGTCGAAAATCTATGTGTCTTGTTTGAAAAATGTCTTTATGGGACATAATTAATATTTTCAATTGAAATTAAGACTACTTGGCACATTAAACTCTCTTGTAAAAATACATTTTTTAAATATGAAATTCGCCTAATCAAGTTGAAGATTGATCATTATAGTTAAGAATTTAGGATTTTAGTTCAACCTTTTTTTATTTTTGGTGGAAAATTAATTTTTTTAACTGAAAATTAAACTGTTACATTTTTGTTTACAAACTGAATTCAATATTTTGGTTGAAAATTGAGATTTTTGTCTGAAAAATCAACTATTCCAGTTGAAGATTCATAATTTAAGTTGAAAATTCATCAATATTGCTGGACAATAATTTGTTTAACTGAAAATTAAATTATTCCATTTTAGGTTTAAAATGACAATCTTTTGTTCAAAATTCATGCATTCTGTTGAAAAATTGTCTCTTGCGGTAGAAAATTAATCTTCTTTTTTGAAAATTCATCGTTTTGGATAAAAACTCTTCTTTTTGGTTGAAAGTTCAACTATTTGGTTAAAAATTCAATTTATCTTATTGAAAATGCAATATTTTTACTTTCAAAGTTAGGAATTTGAAGTGGTTTAAATTGATTTGAATATAGTACCAACATTAATTTTACCTAAGTAGGTACTGCATTTTAAGTGTAAGAAGATAAAATAAAAAATGTTGTTTTTAATATTTTTTTTAGTATTATTTAATGAATCGGTGGTGTTAATATTTTTAAGAATATGTTTTAATATAATTTTTGAATGCCTTCCAAATTAAGCGTATCCAAACCATCATTTATAATAAACACGCAAACCTGCGTGCATATTCCGAGTCGATTAAAAAAAATGCAAAATATTTTTGTGGTCCCATACTATGAAAACTTATACCTTAAAAAAAACCTGTAACTGTAAGGGATTTTTTTCCAGGATTTGAGTAGATACCCTGAATTTAAAATACTATAAGTACTACTAAAAGCACTACTAAAGTACTATTTGTTAAATTGTGACTATTTAAAATTCTAGCGTGCTTTGTTATGAATTTTAAACACTCCAATTTAAATCGACGCATTTTAAAAGTTTTTATTTTTCAGTTAAAATTGAAATGGTTGAATGTTTAAGATTTTTTTATTGCTAGAACGGTATATTGAGGGATCATGATACAAAATTCCAAGTTTTCTAGAAATTACTACCATGCGTCCCGGAAATATTTTCGAAAAAGTTCAAAAAATCGTTTTTGCCCCGTTGCATTTAAGAGCGAATTTTGAACAGTAAAATTAAACTAGAGGGAATTCTGAGAAAGTTAAAAGAAAAAAAATCTTTCTTCAAAGAACCCGGATTTTTTCAAAAAAGAGGCGAAAAATCCCATTTGTAAAGTTTGTATCTGTACTTAGGAACCTGTTCATTTTACGAAAAAATGTATCAAATTTTAATTAAAGAAGACGCAATGTCGAGTAATTTAAAAAGAGCAGTGACCTAATCCCAATGGCTCATAAGTTATGGTCTCCCAATGTTGACCACTTTTGACCTATGTTTCAGGACAAATAGCTCTTGTTTAGTTTTTTTTTTAAATACTTCGCTTCTGGGTTAAGCTACGTAAGTGATGTCAGAAAAAGTTGTAGGGCAGGAAATATGCGTAAATCTAAAAAGATATGTATAATCTTCGAGTCCCTATGGATCAAGAGTTATAAATCTTCAAAAAACACGCTTTTGGCTATTTTGAGTTATTTGTAGCCAACAAATTTGGTTCAAAACAGCTAGTTTCATGCATGTTATACAGAAAAAACGTTAAGAGGATACATTATTGAGGGCTAAATTTTGCGTAAAATAAAAAAAAAATGATTGAGCTTTTACAGGTCGCTAGTTATGACCATGAAACATTGACCCTTTCCATTCGGTAGTCTCCTTATATACTGGAAAGTGTATTGCGACCACATTTGAGCATGTTGGTGGCATATATTCTCCTGTTTTGTTAAAAACAAGAAATTGTCCAATCATTGTTTACTTATTATTTATAAAAAATATTATTAAAGGGATTCGTTTTAGAAGTTTGTATTATTTTATGTTAAAAGTGGATAAACTAATCATTTCAGAGGAAACAATTATTTTTAATTGTTGATAATAAAAGAATATGAAAAAAAATTCATTATGCTATTGATATAAAACTAATTAAATAATTAACTAATTGATTTACTGATATATTGTTAAGTATCAGAAGATTTTTTTAAAAGTATTTTCCATAATAGGGCATCTAAAATCGTCATTTGAAATATATATAAAATGTTTATATCGAAAGTTACAAAATATTTGTAAATGAATCATTTAGTTAATTATTCAATTAGTTTTTCACCACTTGCATAATAAAGTAATTAATTTGTTAACATATTCTCTTAATATTAACAATTAAAAAGCAATAGTTTCCTCTGCGATGATTAGTTTATCAATAATTTGCATTTTAACATGAAATAATACAACGTTATAGAATTAAGCTCTTCAATAACATGGTTTATTAATAATAAGTAAACAATGTAAAACCAGTTAATTTTTGCTTTCTTCATTCACAAAAAAAGGAGAAAAAAAGTGTACTTGAAATGAACTACAAAAGCATATATGCCGCCAAAATGCTAAAATAAGGTCGCAATACATTTTCTGTATGATATGTATGAAACACTTACGAAGCTTACCCAGAAGCGAAATATTTTGAAAAAACTGAACACGAGTAATTTTCCCTGAAAAATAAGTTTTTTTATTAGAATTATTTAAAATTGCGTTTACTTTAATTAAAATCCGGAACATTTTTTCGTAAAATTAATGGGTTCCCAAGTACAGATACAAACTTCAGAACTGGGGG
>JAAAKG020087638.1:0-16486 GCA_010014905.2 Druon quercuslanigerum | reverse complement strand
AAGTTATTGTTAATAACTTTATCTACACACTCAGAACATTTGTTCCTGGAAAAAAAAGAAATTTCCTGACGGCGCCGAAACTTTTTTTAATATATCATATATAACGAGCATATATATGGAATTCAAGGAATTCAAGGAATTTATGGATTTCTAGGAATTCGTATAATTCGCAGAATTTACGGAATTCAATGAATTTACTAAATTTATATAACGTCCGGAATTTACGGATCTCATGAAATTAGCAGAATTCGTTAAATTCACGGAATTCATGAAATTTGAGGAATTCACAGCATTAAAATTTAAGAAATTTAAATTACATTAAAATCTAAATCAAAAATTCTATTAAACGCCAATCATCAAATTGATGAAAAGTCCTGTAAAAAACAAGAATCCAACGACCAAATTTGCAGCACATCGAATAATCAAAAAAAAAGTTCCAATTGCAATTGTGTGCAATTTTTATTTTTAACCGGCATTTTTTTCAGATTGCAATCAGAACTTTTTTTTTATTGTTCGGTGTATTCCAAATTTGGTAGTTGGACTTAACAGAATTTATGAATTTCACATAATTCAAGAATTTCACAGAATTCATCGAATTTACGGAACTCGCGGAGTTCAAGAAAATCAGGAATTCACGCAACTTATGGAATTCACTCAATTTGTTGAATTCTCTGAATTCGCGAAATGTAAGAATTTAAGCAATTCATGGAATCCAAAAAATTCGCTGAAATCAAGGAATTCGTGGAATTTATAAAATTTACTGAATACAAGGAATTCACGGAACTCAAGAAAGTCATGAAATTCTAGAAATTCACAGAATTTATGAAATTCGAGAATTCATGGGATTCGCCGAATTCACGGAAATGATGGAATTCATGGAATACGCGGATTTTAACTGATTCCTGAAATTCAGGGAAATTTTAAAATTCACGGAATTCAAGAAATTCTAAGAATTCATGAGATTCAATGATTTAAATAAATTCAATTAAATCACGGATTTCACAGAATATATGGAATTCATAGATTTCAACGAATTCCTTCAATTACTTCAATTCCATGAATTCTGTGAATTTCATTCATACTATGGTTCCCATGAATTTCATGAATCCGATTAATTCGATAAATCTCATAAATTTTGTGAATTCTTTGAATACCGCGAATTCCGTGAATTACAAGAATTGCGTACATTCCTTTATTCACATAAAGTCTGCGAATTCCGCACATTCCTTCAAAATCGTGAACTCCATGAATTCCATGAATTCCATGAATACCTTTAACTCCACAAATTTTGCGGATTCCATGAATTCCGTGAATTTCATAAATTAAACGTATTCCGTGAATTCCGTGAATTCCGTGAATTCCGTGAATTCCGTGAATTCCGTGAATTCCGTGAATTCCGTGAATTCCATGAATTTAATGAATTCCGTGATTTCAGTAAATAACTTAAATTCGATAAATTCCGTGAATTCCAATATTCCCATAAATTCCGTGAATACATTCAATTCAGAAAATTTTGCGAATTCCATAATTCCTTGAATTCAATGAATTCCGTCATTACAGCAAATAACTTGTATTCTATAAATTTCGTGAATTCCATAAATCCCATAAATTCCGTGAATACCTTTAGCTCCACGAATTTCGCAAATTCCATGAATTCCGTGAATTCCATGAATTCAATAAATTCCGTGATTTCAGTGAATAACTTAAATTCGATAAATTCCGTGAATTCCATAAATCCCATAAATTCCGTGAATACATTCAATTCAGAGAATTTCGCGAATTCCATAATTCCTTGAATTCAATGAATTCCGTGATTTCAGAAAATAACTTGAATTCTACAAATTCCGTGAATTCCATAAATCCCATAAATTCCGTGAATACCTTTAGCTCCACGAATTTCGCGAATTCCATGAATTCAAGAAATTCCGTGATTTCAGTGAATAACTTAAATTCGATAAATTCCGTGAATTCCAATAATCCCATAAATTCCGTGAATACATTCAATTCAGCAAATTTTGCGAATTCCATAATTCCTTGAATTCAATGAATTCCGTGATTACAGCAAATAACTTGTATTCTATAAATTTCGTGAATTCCATAAATCCCATAAATTCCGTGAATACCTTTAGCTCCACGAATTTCGCAAATTCCATGAATTCCGTGAATTCCATGAATTCAATAAATTCCGTGATTTCAGTGAATAACTTAAATTCGATAAATTCCGTGAATTCCATAAATCCCATAAATTCCGTGAATACATTCAATTCAGAGAATTTCGCGAATTCCATAATTCCTTGAATTCAATGAATTCCGTGATTTCAGAAAATAACTTGAATTCTACAAATTCCGTGAATTCCATAAATCCCATAAATTCCGTGAATACCTTTAGCTCCACGAATTTCGCGAATTCCATGAATTCCGTGAATTTCATGAATTCCATAAATTAAACGTATTCCGCGAATTCCATGAATTCGATGAATTCCGTGATTTCGCTAAATAACTGAAATTAGATCAATTCCGTGATTTCCAAAAATCCCATAAATTCCATAAATTCCGTGAATTTCATGAATGGAATAAATTTCGTGAATTCCATAAACTCTGTGAATTTATTGAATTCCTTGAATTCCATCAATTTCTTAAATTCAATGAATTTCATGAGGACCATCAATTTCTTAAATTCTGCGAATTCCATGACTCCTCTGAATTTCTTGAATTCCGTGAATTCCAAAGATTTCATGAATTCCTTGATTTCCATCAGTTCCACCAATTCTGTGAATTCTATAAACTTTGTGTGTTTATTGAATCCCTTGAATTCCATCAATTTCCTAAATTCAACGAATTTCATGAAATCCATCAATTTCTTGAATTCTGCGAATTCCGTGACTTCTCTGAATTTCTTGAATTCCGTGAATTCCAAAGATTTCATGAATTCCTTCATTTCCATGAGTTCCAGAAATTCTGTGAATGTCATCAATTCCGTGAATTCCTTGTATTAAATTAATTCTGTGATTTCGCTGTGTACAATTTTCGTCTTACAAACGCTCTAATAGATTTATTGGAATGCTGCCATTATGAAGGATTTGACAGAAATTATTTAGTTTTTCTTTAAAAACAACAATATAAGCTTTTTAAATTCCAACATGTGGGCCAAGAGAATGAAAAAAAATCTTAAGATTAATGAATAATTTTGAGAAAAGATCACGACACGTTTTGAATTTTTTCCTAAAATTTTTAAAAAGTATGTAAAATATTTTAATGCAAAATTTTTCTATTTTGCCATATTATATAATCCTAGAAAAAATTTGAGTAAGTTAAGGATTTTAAAGGCAATTTTTTTAATTTTGCAGAATTAAATGAAAATTAAAAGGTTTCGAAGGTCGAATTAGATTGATAAAAAAAAGAATTTTCCTTAAATTTTGAAATATATCAGACGATTTTCCAAACTCTCGTGAAAAAGCTAAGAAGATTTTTAAACAAAGTGCTTTTATTTCGTAAGATTGCAAAATAAAAACAAATAAAAAATCGTGCAAATTCAAGACATATTTAGTAGAAATTTAAGAGATTCAAAATCAATTTTAAACAAAGATTTTTAGAAATGGAGAATTTTTAATATTTCTAAACTGAACTTCAGGAGCTTTGAAATGATTCCGGAATATTTTCAGGAATTGAAGACGTTTCAATAGATTAGAAATATTTAAAAACAGGGAAACATTTTCGAAAAAATATAAAAATTTCTTTAAAATCTTTCAGATGCTTTTCTGACGCGTCTAAAATATTGACAAATCTCTTTTTTCTTTTTAATTTTCTTAATTCTCAGAATTTAATTTCATCCTGGATTTATTATGACACTTCAAAAAACAATTTGGGATTATTTTGAGTTTGACTAAAGATAAAAAAATATTCGTTAATGTTCTTTCTCTACAGGAGACTATACAAATGTTAAAATATTATAGCTTCGTTACAAAGTACATTTAAGTAAAAAAATATCACATTTAAGAGTTCGTTATTTAATTGCAATATAATATTATTATTTTATAGAATATTAATTATATATAATATTTTCACAATATTAATATATTATTTGCAATTATTTTTATTTAATACATTGTTTAACAACATAACTTGTTGCTACCTTAATACTGTTATAATTTATAACAAATACGCAGGCTTTCAATAATATTTTATTTTGCATTTTTCAGCTTTAAATAAATACAATTAACGCATGTTTTGAAATTAAAAACCTTTTTTCTCGAGGTTTGATGATTCCGGAGAACGCCGTTATTTTTTCTTAAAGTCCATGATTTGAGCCTTCAGTTAACGGTCAGTTACGGCTTTCTTCCAAATCACGACTCGTCAAATCTTGCAGTTACCGTTGTTTTCCCAAAAATTTAGCAATAATTATTTAACAAGTTTAAATTATAAATTATTTACCAAATTGGAAAAATTATTTTAATAATCTGGTTATCTTTTTTTAGGATTACAACGATATAAAAAACTCATTTCTATATTTTATGCAGTTAACGGTGTTTTCTCAAATCAGGGCAGAATTCTGTCACAAAATTGAAGCAATATCTGTTTCCAGGCAAATCGTAAAAATTCATTTAAAACATCATAACGATTATGTTTCGGAAACACAGCTACTTTCCGGAACATAACCGTTACGATTTCTTAAATAAATTTTTTACCATTAGTCCAGAAGATGTCAAAATGATCAGGTTCTGCCTATTTTATTTATAAATTAAAATATGTCCAAACGTAAAAAAATAAAACATATTTTGTTCCTTAAAAATTGTTTGCATTAGAAAGATCTTACATAAATTATGCACCGCTCCTTTCCCTAAGCTTCATGAAAGAGGAATGGATACTATCCTTTGAGAGTATCCAATTTTTGTAATAAAAGTGTGCTCTTCTCCTAGTAAATAAAAGCTGTTCTTGAGGATCAGTGGCTCTTTATACATAAACTGGTTCTAGCAGGTATGAAAGTTGTTAGATCATTATAAAGTTGAAGCTGCAAAATTTATCTCGACCGCATTTCCGACCAGAGTTTCTGATACTTTCAAGCTTGCCGAGATTTCATATTGAAGAGGTGGTGAGCCTTGAGGCCAGTGGGTACACCTCCAACCTCCACTTTCGTTATCATCATAAAGATACACAGGGGAAAGAATGCATCAAAACTTGGTGTTTTTTGTTTTGTGTTTTTTTTTGTTGCTCTCTATTATACATGCACAAGTGCGACACTCCACGCGTCAGCATATAGCAAGTGCAACAAGAGCATTAATTAGTAATGCCTTGGAGGGATAATTTGCACCCTTCCTCATCTCCGTTTTCATCATCTCTGGCTTCGGTCTACCTTTTAAAAAATTGATTCCAGTTCTCTCAGCTTCATACCTTTGAGATGTAATTACGAGCTAGGTGAAACGAGAACACCGAGACTCGAGAATCTACTTTGTTCGCGATCCAAAGGGATGAAAATTCTCTCAGTGCTAATACCTTTATGATTTTTCAAGCAAATTACAGAAACAATCTATTTCGGCTTTGAGTGGCAATTAGCAACACGCAGAAGGAAATTTTAACGAATTATATCTATCGGCCTTCATTATCTGGCTCCTAACATTTCTGACTGGGTCTTTCAAAACAACCCAGAAGTTAGCTACACTACAAAAACTATTTTGGGAATTTTCCCAAAATATTTGGTAAGCTTTTTACACAATCACTTTGGGAATATTTCCAAAAGTTCTGGCAGAAAAATCTCAAAGAATGGTAGAATTTTTTCGTGAAGAAAATTCTCAACCTAGATGGGAATGTATTCATTAATTTGGGAATTTTTCCGAAAATTCTGTAGGGAAAACACCCCCAAATTTGTGAAATATTGCTTGACTGGGATTCGTCACTAGACTATTGTGGAATAATGTTGAAAGACCGTAGCAGGATAAGCATGGTCTGGGTGCCCCCGCTCGGATGTGATCCATATTGCGGGGGCAAGTGGCTTCCCCTATAAGATAAATTTACCCCAAGTATCAACTACAAAAAAAATTTTTTACGAAAGTTATAAACAAATTTCGATCATGATGGTCAAAATATATGTTAAATTGGGTAGTAAGGGAGTTCCGAAAAAAATTTAATAATGAATTCTGTAAATCATAAGAGGATAACAAAAATGATTAAAATTTTCAAATAATTCATTTAAAAGGAAGTACTTCTTAAACACCAACAATTTTTATTCTATATAATGCTCGCATTCAAGGCATCAATATACATTTTTGCGGAAATGATCAAAGCATTACTTCATACTTTAAAAAAATAAAAACTACTTCAGATGCAACAGCATTATTCGACTAAAAACCAATTTTATCGTGAATTCCCTAGTCATAGTGTCCATCGATTATAAGTATATAGAAAAATACTTCTTTTTTTTACTGCTGACTTTCGCCAAACTAATTTCATGTTTGCCCAGGATGCACCGCGTGCAGGTCGCCAGTCAGATTATCATCTCTTAATTTATTTACATTATATACAACTATATACATACTGCATTAATAACTTAACAAAACATATATACACTATATATATTATTATATACAGAATATTCATTTTCTCATCGAAGGAAACAGTGACGATGGCGAATACACAGCTTCAAAATAATATACATATGTTTTGTGCATATAAAGTGTATATATGTAGATTGTTGGGGATCGTGTGTGTATATAGTGTATATATGTTTTGTTAAGTTATTAATACAGTATGTATATACTTGTGTATAGTGTAAATAAAGTAAGGGATGATAATCTGACTAGCGACCTCCACGTGATGCATTATGGGCAAACATTAAATTTGTTTGGCGAATGTCAGCAGTAAAAAAAGAAGTATTTTTCTATTACTTATAATCGATGGACACTATGACTAGGGAATTCACGATAAAATTTGTTTTCAGTCGAATAATGCTGCTGCATCTGAATTTTATTACACCAATGCGTATAACTTACTGCGTCATAAGCTAAAAATTAAATTAGCCCCTCATTCTCATTGAAGTGCATACATTTGAGGGGCCAAAAAGTAGTTTTTATTTTTTTTAACTAAGAAGTAATGCTTTGATCATTTACGCAAAAATATATATTGATGCCTTGAATGTGAGCATAATATAGAATAAAAAATGTTGGTATTCAAGAAGTACTTCCTTTTAAAAGAATTATTTGAAAATTTTAATAATTTTTTTTATATCTTATAATCAACAGAATTGATTATTGAATTTTTTTAGGAACTCCCTTAGTACCCTCTATAACATATATTTTGATTATCATGATCGGTAAAGCCATTTTCGAGAAAATTAAATTTTGTGATTATTAAAAATTTGTTTATAACTTTCGTACGAATTTTTTTTTTTGTTGATACTTGGGGTAAATTTATCTTATAGGGGTAGCGGTAGAGAAATTACAATTTACACAATTAATAATTAAAAAAACAATTAAATAAAAATTATTTATTTTCGTAAAATTTATATTATGATTTAGTCGTTTTTTTCTTTGTTGCCCATTAAAGGTGTAACCGTGTGGCGCATGTACAAATAAAATAAAAAATTTAAATAAAATGCTAGTCATCGTGACGGTCCTATTAATCGTAAAACTTGATTATAATTTGAATATATTATTACAAATGTATGTTAAAAGTAACATTTAATGATAAAACCCACTTATTTTTAGCATTTTGTAATAGCTAAAAGAAATTGAATTTATTAAAATTAAATAAGAAGCAAGAATATTGGTATCAGGAATATTGGTATCAAGGTCACTGGGACTAAGGTCACGATTTATTGGGACGTTTACCTTTCAAAAATTCGACTTTTTTCGAATAAAATTTTTTTTTTTGTGAAATATTAACTATTAAATTCTTGGTTCAAGATTTATCTATTTCTTTCGAAATTCATTTTGTTACATTTTTTCTTGATTAAAAATTTAGTTATTTCATTATTGTTTAAAAATCTATCCTTTATAAGTTCACATTTGATACATTTTTATTAAAGTCAATTAGTTAAAAATTACTTTTTTTTAACTTAAAATTCATCGATTCCATTGTTGGTTGGCAATTTACTTCTTTTAGTTGCCAATTCGTCTTTTTTGCTGAAAAAGAAACCCCTTTTGTTAAAAATTTATTTATTTGCTTGAGCATTCACGTCTTTACATAAAAATTATATACAAATTTTTTTTTTTTGAAGATTCATTATTTCAGTTGAAAATTCAACCATTTTGTCTTAAATTAAGCTATTTATTTAAAGATTAAAATATTTTCTTGGCAATTCGTTTCATTGAGTAAATTGTTTTAAATCATTTAATTCATATATTTAGAAGAGGATTCAGGTATTTTATGAAAAACAAATTTTTTGTTCAAGATTGATAATTTTAGTTGAAAATTTGACTAGTTAATCGTAAATTAAACTATTTGGTAGAAGCTTAAACTGTTTTCTTGAAAATTTCGTTGTTTTTAGATAATTTTTTTTATTTGAAAATGTAGCTAGTCCATCAAATTTATTCTTTTTGAAGTCGAAAATTCAACTATTTTTTAGAAAATCTATGATTTTCTTTAAAATTTGTGTATTTGGGTATTAAATTAATCCATTGTAGTTTGTGAAAAGTATATCATTTTAGGCCATTTCAAATGATAGAAACTTCCTTGCTTTATTGTTCTTCAAAATCTGTTTTTAAAACTGTAAATTTTACGATTCCATTGTTCTTTTTTTTAATTTATCCTTTCTTGTTGAAAATCCGTCCATTTGCGTACCAAAAAAAATTATCTTTATTGAAAATTAATTTGTTTGGTTGAGGATTCAAGTTTGTTAAAAAAAAACTAACTGGTTGATAACTTTTTTTTCCTATTGTTTTTTAGCTCTAAAATTCATGCATTCGTTGGACATTCCTTTTTTGGTAGAAAATTAATCTTCCTGGTTAAAAATTTGGATAGCTGGTAAAAAATTCTACCTATATTTTTTATGCTTTAATTATTTTATTGGGAATACAACTGTTTTTTTACGACAATCTTTTTTTTTTGTCAAAAAATCAACAGTTTTTTTTTAATTTTGTATTCTTGGATAGAAGATTTATCTCTCTTGGTTGAAAATTAACTTTATTCATGAAAAATCAATTCACAAACCTGTTTATATAAAAATTAATTGTTTTTTTTTTGCTTAAAATTATACAATTTGATTATTTTCAACTAAATAGTTGAATTTTTATAAGCCAATTTAAATTTCTATATCGAAAAGTTTAACTTTTGAGAAAATAGTTCATTTTTAGCCAAAAGAGATCAAAAATACTATAATAAGCTACAAACGTCTTTAAAAAAAGGCTTTAATTTAAAAAAAAAATTTTTTTATAAAGTAAAAAAAGTATTTTCCACATAAAAAAATGTTTTTGCGAAAACGAAACTCACAGAATATATCCCTTATATTACAATGAATAAAAGAAAATGAAATATGAAATAAAGCAAAGGTCGTCTTTTCTAAAAAAATAAAATTTTGTAAAAATATTAGTTAGTAAAAAATATCAAATAAATGTCTGACATTTTGCATTAAAAAATAATGTATTTAAAGCTCATACCATTAGTCAGGCTGCCCTATTTCCTATAAAATCGCTTAACTAAAAAATTTAACAACCTAAACTAAAATTAACTTTCTCGTGACTTCGATGATATAAACAACAATATCAGCGGAAGTCAACCTGAAAGCAATTTGGCACACAATTGCATAATTTAGGCCTAACGAGGTGCGTTGACAAACTCTGCGCATCTATTTTTGCCTCGCGGCCAATTTAGGATACACCACAAATACCTACTCAAAGCCCCTCTGAATTCCGACCAATAAAAATTACCACCATTTTGCCGCAACAACAAAGTGGACTTTACAATTTAAAATATTTTACCGCTTATTTTAAAACTACATTAGTTTACTTTCTATAATTAATTAGACGGAAAAAATTACTTGCTTAAAATTGAGGCGATTATTTCAAGAATCTTGGACAGAGAGAAAAGTCTTCAAATGTTTCAATGACTTGGAATAAACTTTTAGTAATTCTTATGTAAAAGTATTTTATGAATAAGGCGATCTTCTCTAAAAAATAATTTTTGCCAGAATGGTCCAGAATTTTTTCTTATCCACAAAAATCTCATTGTAAATGGCGAATAAAAAATATTTGCCAAAAATGGTTAGAATGCTTCTTTGTCGAGCATTTGCACGCATACAAAGTGTTTGACGAAAATTGTTATAAGTATTGTATTTTAGACTTTAAAGAAGGTGGAAAAAAAGAAATAATATTCTCTTTTTATAACCTTGAAAACATTTTTTTATTCTGATTGCGGTGCTTAACAAAAGTTTAACATTCAAGTTTGAAGATTCCTAAATTAAAATTTAACTTTATAAACAGTACATATTCAAATTTTTAATTCGATATTTCTGTGTGTTTGATGCTGAAAGTTTCTGAAACTAAACTTCATTGTGGAGGCGGTAAATTCTAAGGGTTTTTATTTTAAATGTTTACTTTTTTCAATTTCGAAACTTCTGATCTTTTACAGGGTGTCTACTCAAATCCTGGAACGAAAAAATTAACGAAAAAAAGTTCAATTTCCAATTAAAAAAGACCCTTTTTTAACGATAAAGTTAAATTTTTACCAAACTAATGAATGTTCAGCTAAAATGATATATCTTTATCTCAAATAAATTAATTTTAAACAAAAAGATAAAATTTTGAGAAAAGACCGTTTTTAACCAAAACGTTGAATTTTCTACCATTTTAGTTTATATAAAAAAAAAGTCAAAATAAAAAATACATGAATGTTCAACAAAATATTTGCATTATCAAATACAAATAAAACAAATTTTCAACCAAATAGTTAAATTTCAACAAAAAAAATCCATTCTTAAACAAAAATGGAATAGAAGAATCGTTTTTATGAACGAAGACGAATTTTATTAAAAATACATTAATTTTAAATTTAAAAGATAAATTGTCAAACAACAATTGAATAGGTTAATTTTCAGATAGAAAATGCAATTTATAACTTTTGGTTAAAAACGAGGGTGGCGATTCGGTAGACGATATCAAATTTGCCTTTCAACTAAAACTATGGAATATTTAATTAAAATTAGATAACCTCCAGGTAAAAAAATCACTTTCAACAAACAAAAAAAATAATTACATCTTCATCTTAAGTGATAAATTTCCAATTAAAATGTCGAATCTTTAACTGAAATAGTTGAGATTTAAACCAAAAAGATGAATTTTCAACTAAAATAATTATTGGGCAACTTAAATAGTTGAGTTTTTAAACCAAAAACATGAATTTTGAAATAAATTTTTCAAACCAATATTAAATAATTATATTTCAAGCAGAAAAATTAATTTTCAATAACGAAAAAGTCGATTTTAATCCGTTTTTCACTTCAACTCGTGCTCTGTTTGTCAGTTTTTAGAATTTTTGAATTAAATTTTTAGCAGATATACCTTAGGGTATCCTTCGATTCATAGAGAAATAGGAATTCAAAATTAAAATTTTGAAAAATTTTATTAATTTTTTTCTGATGCCCGGCGTGAATTGGACTTTTGTAACTTCCAACGTTTCGTTTACCAAGCGAATTTTGAGCAAGCAAATACTTCTCATGACAAAAAGGTGGAGAAAGCTATGATAAAGTTTTTTTAAAAGTTTTAGGCCTAAACAGTTATTAATTTAGGAGTAGTGATGATTTTAGTTAATGGCAGCACTGGAGTTTTCGAGTGTACTGACTCTGGGGCTTACCGCCGCGCCACGTTCGCTCGCTAGAGAGTTTTTGAGTTTAATACGATATAAATTAAATCTCTTAGTATATAACAATTGTTTTTGCAAATTTCTTCTACATTTCGCGCCCATGTCTTTTCGTCTCTTTTTCGTTTTCTACCTCGAAAAGCTCACAGTATATTTTCCATTTTAATGCAAAATGAAAAATCTCTACTTTTTTATTAAATCACTTTTATTAAGCAAAAAATATTCAAACTAGATTTAATATAAGCTTTACACTCATATGTGAACTGTCCAGTGAATAAGGACTAACTGATCTGTTTTAATTTTAAAATGGACTCGAAAATGGCTTTAGAAAAAGTGCAATGAGCTTTAGCATAGGTTTGTTTACAATTCGAATTTTCAAGGTCACTTACGAGTTAAGCCGAATGCAGGTGTAAACGTTAGGTAACATTAGAATTTCTTACAGCTACATCTAAATAAACCGGAAAAATACATTAAACCCCAATATGATTCATGGGTCTTTTATTTACTTACTTTCGCTTAATTGTTATGCACTAAAAAATTTTATCATTATCATTTTATAAGAAAAAACTCACTAGCGAGAGATCGTGTTGTGGCGCTGACATTAACTAAAATCGTCACTACTCCTAAACTATTAATTATTTTGATCTAAACCTTTTCAAAAAAACTTTATCACAGTTTTCTCCGCATTTTTGCCACAGGAAGTTTTTGTTTGCTCAAAATTCGCTCGATAAACGAAACGTTGGAAGATACAAAAGTCCGATTCACGCCGAGCATCAGAAAAAAATTTTTTCTTCGACTGTCGCTGAGACTCTCGTCAACTGGGTTAGAGAATATAACGACCTTGCATTCTACATTTTTAGCAACTATCGATCACATTCTTTAACAAGGAGGTTTTAAAACTTTATTCGACTTCTGCTCGTATCCGAGTCTAATACACAAATTCGAAAAATTTTTAAGCAATTAATTCTTTCCATATAGTCTTTGAACTGCCGCAAAGCAACTCGTAAGCCGAATTCCAAGATTTTCCTTCGGACGTGTACATAATTACTGAAGTTAATTAAGCTTCCGAAGATGAAAGGGAGGGCGTGGTTACTTAAGAAAGTATTAGCGTCGGAGCGGATCTGAAATACGGCTCTAAACGTTGTTGAAAAGCGCATCCCAAAGCAAATGAATGTCACCAATGGTGCTTCAAACGCTTGGATGTGCTTTGCGATTTTCCGGTTTGGAAGGGGGGGGGGAGGTAATTTTATCTAAACTCTGCTTTCAACACGGCCGAGATAAACATCGTTTGCTCAGCATGAAATTATGACCTTGAGGCAATCCGGGCTAATCCAGTTAATTCGGACTTATCAAGGTAATTCGGAATAATTTGCCTTCCGAATCCAAATGGCTTTCAACTATTTCCCTACGAAAAAAAATTTCTGGAATTGTCACAAATGGCCGGAAGTTCTGACGATTTCTGAACGACCTGATCATTCCTGACAAGTCTATTTCTAAAGATATTTTAATCTCTCTTTTAAGGCTATGTGAAAAGTGGGTCACGTGACCTGATTCCTACCTTATCGACACTTTTTTTATTTCCTAAGTTAGTTTCACACGAAGTGTCCTTTATGTATACAAACTAAAGTTTGTTTCCATTGCTTCAATGGGCCCATAACCCGTCTTGTGTTGGAGATTGTGACTGCACAGTATTAATTTTTCGAGTAATTTATTATTGTTCTTGTTTACTATTTTTTCTATGCAGCGCTGTCAGAAATGCAATTTTGAGTTTAAAGTAAAATATAAAATAAGAATATTTGATATTCTTTAGAACAAATAATTCTTTGATGCTTTTTTTTATCTTGTAAACTGATTAATTAGTTATCAGTTGTTTGCTAAAACGAAGTGACAAAAAAGTAAGTGCATATTAAGAAAAAAATATATGTAAAATAAAAATTATTTGAATGATTTAATGAAAATAATTTATTTGATACATTTTATTTTATTGATTGGTTAATTACTATTAGCTAATTAATTTTGTTTACAATATTAAATTACATAAAGATTGAAGTTAAATATTGTTTAACTAAGAAACTGAATTTATTATTTACTATGAGGTTTTGTTATTTAGTATGTTATATGATTTGTTTAAAACTTTATCTATATTTTAAACAGCCCTATTCCAATTTCATAATTTAAAAAATGTTTTTCATGATTTAAAATAATTATCTGAATTCAATCTTCAAAATTATATGTGGGTATGTTTCAATTTTTATGGAATTATTTTTAAAGATAATTAATACTTTAAATTTTTATAAAAATATAGGGTAAACATTATTTTAAAGTTTCAATTAAAAGAATTTATTACTTCTCTTTTAAATTATGAACTGATTAACTAACTATTGACTGAGTGATTTTTTTTTGCAAAAAACTAAATATAAATTGAATTGATTATTGGCATCAAGGTTATGTAATTAAATATTGGCTATTATTTTTGTAACAAATATAATTTTTTGTTCAAAATATCACCATTGCAATAATTTTTTCTAATGTTTGTCATGTTGGGAAAAGAGTATATAAAATAAATTTTCCATAAATTTTCCAACATTTCCATGAAAATAGTTCTGAAATAATTTTTAGGTTCTTTACTAGTTAGTGGAAAGCTTCTAATGTGTCCCCTAAGGGTTTACATTTTTTCATTTACCCTCTTCCTATTCCTTAACACACCTCCCACACCCTTTTTGGTGGTGTGAGGGGGACCTACAGCTTAAGGTGGGTTCCGAACCACCAGAACCTCGGTAAAGGTACATAGAAAAATTTCCAGAGGTACCGCTCAAGGATCGAACCCCGGACCTCTGAGGTGAAGTCCAAGCGTCTAACCACTGAGCCACCGAGGCTCTTTCGTTCTTTACTAAGTAATTAATTATTAATTGATTCTCCTGTAATTTATATTTTCTAGAATTATGCAAAAGCTTATGATTAATTTAATTTAAGCAAAGACAAGTTCAAATTTAGAAATATATAATGTGAAAATTATTTAAATGTTTCAATAAAAATTATTTTTTAAAGCGTTAAATTATTTGAATTCTCAATGAATAATCAAAGTAAAATCAAAAATAATTAAAGTCTAATGAATTTTTTGTTTTGATATGTTTTAATATTTATTAAATATTTCTGTTAAAACTTAAACTTTCTGGTATTATTTCAAAAGAAGTAAAAAAATTCAGAATTTAAAGTTTAAATTTTAATATATATATAATAAAAAATCATTTGATTTTTTCAATGAAAATAATTGCTTGCGGCTTCTTATGTTGTAAACTATTTAATTAATTGTTAGCGGATAATTTTGACCAAAATATTGAATTACATAAAAATTCAATGTGAGATATTTTAAATTAATTAACATAAATTAATCATTTACTTTTAGAATATGTAATTCAATTATAGCTAATAATTTTACTATAAAAGTTGATTTTTTCACTAGAATAACTCTTTTAGGATTATAAAATTTTCCTGATGCTTGTGAAGTGGAATGAGTACCTAAACTCATTTATCAAAATTATAAGTAAATAAGTTTAATTTTTTTAAATTTAGTTTTAAACATTAATAATAAATTAAATGTATACAAATGTTGCTTCAAATTAAAAAAATATATATAATGTCAAAATTATTAGAATGATTCAATAAAAATTATTGTTTAACGCTTTTTATGTTGTAAACTGATTAACTAAATATTAATTGATTCTATCAGATTTTATTTTTTGTGAAATTAGTTTAATATGTTATTAATAAATCAAATTCTAATAAATGAAAGTTCAAATTTGAAACAATATTTTAAATAAAACTTATTTGAATGTTTCAGTGAAAATTATAGTTTATAAACTACAGGCTTCCCATATTGTAAAATAATTAAATTATAATACCTGAATAATTTTTTCAAAATATTAAATTAAATAGAGATTAAAATTTAGTTTCATAAAATTAGGTTAAATAAATTGATTATTTATTCGAAGGTAATATGATTGAATATTGGATATAATTTGCATACTACAAGTTTATTTAGTTTAAATTACCCCTATTTTAATTACCTAATTTTTTTAAAGATTCTAATGCTTAATATTTTTTACGTTATGAATGCATTAATTAATCATTATCTGATTTTTTCACAACATTAAATCACATAAAGATTCAATTGTAATTTCTTTTGAGTAACATAAATGTATTCTTTACTTTAAGTTAATGTAATTTAATATGGGCCAAATATATAATTTTATTTTTCCTGAAATAGTTTAAACTTTTATAAATAACTCAAATTTTCGGAAAAATGTAGAATAAAAATTATTTGGATGTTTCACTGAAAATTGTTCGTGAATTCTTTTTATGTTAAAAACTGATTAATTACTTATTATTTGATTCATTTTTTTAAAATATTAAATAACATTAAGATTAAATGTTAATTTTTCTCTATTTAGCAATAAAAATTAAATATTTGTTTCAAGGTGATGTTATTGAATGTTTGATATAAATTATATAATAAAAGTTCATTTATTTATAAACAAGAAGTAGTAAGAAAGGTGGGTCTCGTCCTAAAATTATTGAAATTATACAAAAAGTTTAATTATTAATTTTAGTTGTTAATTTTGTTTGCATCAGACCGGAAATCTGAAGGTCCTGGGTTCAGATCCCAGCGGAGATAGAGACATTTTTTTCACAATCTTAAGAT
>JAAAKG020087627.1:0-16488 GCA_010014905.2 Druon quercuslanigerum | reverse complement strand
ATAATTATATAATATAATTTTATAACACCTTCCTCACACTAATCCCCTCCCCACCGAGTGAGTCATGCCTACGCCGAAAGGAAAACGGCTTAATGGTGTAATAATAATAATAATAATAATAATATTTATTGACGCGAATACCTATCTTTCGAGCATGTATTGTGAAAACCGCTTACCTCCTTTGCGTAAGGTGTTTATGATTTCGGTCTATTGACCCATCTTTAAAGAATTAACAGGTGATTTGCCTAAAAGTAATCCTTGCCGCTCGAAGCGAAAGGTCTGCAACCATTTACGTCACATTGATGAAACCAAAATCTTGCTGCTATTTATAATAGGGACTAGAGAAAGCCCCTTTATTAAATAAAATTTCTCTCATTCTCTCCAATTGCTTAATTGGAAAAACATTCGACTTGAGCAGATCTTTTTCAAAAAAATTTAATTGGAAAAATTTTCAATTTATTTTCGATTACGCCAAAATTATGTCAAGTATTTTCTGTTATTTGAAGGGTTAACTTTTTTTGAATGTTTTGATTTTTGATATCATAGATTGGGGAATGGCATCTATACTTATCGATAGTAACTATTTCTGATAAAAATACAGATTCCTAAATTATTTTAATTTAATTTTAATATGTAATGGCACATTTTGTTTGCTTGATATAATTCTTCAGTCAGACCAATTGTGTTGAAAATCAAATTTTTTATTCATCTCTTCAGGAAGATAATAATTCATGGTTTTAGTACACAATTTTTTTCTTTTATTTAAAATTTTAACTATTTCGTTGAAAATTTGCTTTTTTGTTGAAATTATTTTTCTACCTGAAAACTTTTAAACATGCTATTTTTGGTAGAAAACAGGGGATTACATTGTTTTCAAAGCAGGGAGAACTTTCACAATGGTATACCAGATTTAGGAGTGGATCATTTTAATTTATTGGTATACGGAATAAACTTTAATCACGTTATTCAGCACAGTTCTTAACACAGCTGAAGGATATATGATCAAAAATCATTTTAAAAAAAATATGAATTGGGCGACCAGTAGATACAATTTCCGGATCATGAAAATATAAAATATTTACCTCAAAATTGCTAATTAAAAAATGTACCTAAAAACTTTCGATTATAAAATATTATCAGGTTTCAATAGAGTCTTTTTTTCATATGTGGAGAATATTTTTAAAACTTTGGAGCGTGATGAAATTGATGTAAAATGTTTTTGAAATTATAGCTATAATATAGTATCACGTGAACATAAAAAAATCTCCTCATAGCCTCTTAGATAAAGCGTTTAGGTAAAAAACAATTTGATTGGTAATATAATTGTTAATTAATTTATTCTTCGGCAAAGGCTGCATTGCCACATTCAATTTTAAATCACTAAAGAACTTTAACCTTTGACCGAATTTTGTATTCTCACACCTTAACCTTATTTTCCTTTTTGAAAAAATCCACTACAACTTTGCCAGGTTATTCTTTCAAATTATTTTGTAATGCGCAATATCTTTAACAAATTATTCATAAAACAAATAACATTTCATATTATTTCATTCAGTTCTATAATGTGGATGTAACAAAGTTGCAGAGAATCCTTTTTTTTCTCTAAAAATAATTAACCATCGGGCTAATTATCCGATCAGGCCAAAAATTGGTCTAATTGTAGTACTATAACATAGTACTCCTTAAATTATAAACTAATAAATTTTGATTATTATTTATAAAAATGGAGAGGGTACAACTTTTGTGTTCTTTAAACAAAGCCTTACTTTCAAACATTCGCAACTGGTGGTCATAACGATTTTTTAAAAAAATTCAAATTTGACCATAATTTTTTGAGAGAGTGAGAATGCATTTGCTTCTACTAATGGTACTGAGGGAAGAATGAAGCCTTGGGGAAAATAAAACATTAAATTTGTAATATTATTTTTAATTACAATAACAATTTAAGACGAATTCTTATGAAAATATTTCAGATTTTAATTTCACTCTATTTTTTAATTAAATCGGTATTATAGAAGAATGTTGTTTGCATGCTTTACTTTAAAATTAAATAAGATTCGGCGTTGGGAGCCTACCGGAGCATCGGCGATTTCATCTGGGGTTAAAGCGCTAATCTTGCCGCTCTCTATATTTATTTTTGCACGCCCTCTCCCTGTAGTGCGCGTGCTCTGTACATATATTCCACCAAGAATATTACATCTCTCCAGTATTGCAAAAACTTCACCATCGGATGTTGATAATACAATTTGCTCTGTTTTGGGAACGGGTAGATAGACATTCCGTCTTTGCATCACTAGAATCCATGTATTCGCAGGAAAAGTGTATTTTCGAAGATGGAATGTCCGGTGCCGATTTCTATTGGGAATAAGTCTAATAAATTCAATATCTTCCAATCCATACGTACGTCCATCAGAACAAGTAATAAGCGAGGTTCGTGGATTCATGGACCTGACACTGGCAGGGGGAGTTCTCGACCTGACACGAGGAGGAGACTCGACATGATGAATAGATCTGATAGGAGAATATTGTCTATCAGAGAAAGAAGAATATTTCCCACCGCGAGAAACGCCAAGAATAGGTGCACCATTAGGCAGACAGTCGAATTGAGAACTTAACTCTGCAAAAGAAACAGAGCATTATGCTAATTTTTAAAGTTGATAATATTATTAAAAGCTTAGGCTACTATTGAAAGACGAGGCGTATTACTAGGTTCAAAAATTTGTGAGCATAAAGCAGGAAAATGTCTTAAGGACAGCATTATATTCACCAATAAGATGAAGGATGACCATGGAGGCTAGTATCAAAGTATAAACGATTCCCATTGTTTTCAGTTAGGGAAGAACACGACTAATGCGACAATAATGAATTCGGTTCAAAACACATCTAAAGAATAATCCATTGTGTCATAATCGTATATATACCGGGTGGGCCATTTTGATCGACGCACGTAAATATCTGTTTTAAGCCAAACAAGAAAAAGGCTTTGGACAAATGTTATTTAGGTCAAAGTGGGGCCATCTGTCTGTGCTAATAACTTTGAACTTGGGGTCAATTTCCCAGAACATTTGAAGGCCAATGTCACTTTTTTAAATGGTAACCCGTATTTTTGAAACAGGATACGTGAAGAACAGAAAATTTTACATCCCAGTAGATAACCTTTAGTTTTTTAGAGTGACTTTCAATAGTTCATAGTTAAATGTTGAAAGTCGTCTAGAAGCGGTTTTCTTTAAACTTTTGAGGATTATTGGTGAAGAAAGTGTTAGGTTGCTGTTTTACCATGAGTCCCATTGTCTTAAGCTTGACCTTTTAAACGTTACTCCAACAAATTAATGAATATCTTTTCTGACTCACTTTAACCTTCAAATGACCTTGGAATTAGACCCACCATGTTCGCAGTAATTTGTACTGTCAGATAGCCCCCATTGTCTTGAACACCTTTTGTCAAAATATTTTTTTCGTATCTGGTTTGTAAACAGAGATATTTACGACCGATAATTAAAATTGTTTACCCGGTATATATGTATATGCAATCATAATAGTAATCTCATTCATTCAAGGTCTAAACTTTATTTCTCTAAGATTATGATATTTACATTTCAAAGAATTGTGCAAGGAAATAAATTTGCTGGCCTAAATATCTAAAAGTTTATTTTTTTATTAGAAATTTACTGCAAACTGGCCGCCTAGAATTTTAAAATATACATGTAAAATGTCTCAATTATCAATAAAGCATTTCAAGAAGAAAAATTTTTTTTTTTTTACCTCAAAATTTCAATATTCCATTTTTAGTTAAAAGTTAGGCTTTTAATTTTATAATTAAAATTCTTCGTTTAAAAATTGCCTTTTTTGTTAATGTTGACTGCTTTGTGATAGATTCATAATTTTATTTGTAATTTAAACTATTTTATTTGGATATTTTTGCTTAATTATTAAGTTATATCACTGACAATTTAATTTATCTTCAATTTTTGGAATTTTTTCCTTTTTAGTTGAAAATAAAACGTTCAAATAAGTTTTAATTAAAAAATCATTTACTCCATGTTTTTTTATTTCAAATTTTTATTTTTTAATTAAAGACTGCAATATTTATAAGATCTCATGATTAAAATTAAAATTTTATTCTCAGATAAATTGTAAATTGAATATCCAGGAAATGCAAGTACATTTCGACCTAGACGGTTTTTAAAATAAGAAAGCTTATTTATTTCAAGATTTTTTATAAGTCGATTATCTCCGTCCTTTTTCTAAATAATTTTTTTACTGAATAGTTCAAATTTTCCAGTTATATATTTAAAACTTTGGTTCCACTTCCGTCTTCTTAGTTCATTGTACAAAAAGTGTCTGCCTTTGACAGTGTCTCTTATTTTCATCTCAAGAATAATATTATTACTATAACTATATTATTATTATTATTATAATTATTCTAATCGCAAAAATGATAATGTTCCAAAAAATATCTCGAAGCTTCTGTTCTTTTTTTAACATAATTTCAAAAATCTTTAAAATCAAAATAAAATGAAAAATTGTCCTTTATTAGGTTTATTAAAAATGATTATTGTCGTTAAGATTTATTATTGTTTGAATTTTCTGAATTTGTTTTGCTTGAAACTGAAGAAAAAGAATGCTTTCAAGTTAGGCTCTGCAGAGCTACAAGTATTCATTGAATCTGATGAAACTGTTTCCATGCTGAATGGTTTGACAATGCCAGAAATTTTTTTTTTAATTTAAATACCGTTATACCAAACAACGCATCTTTTGAAAAATTGTTTAGTACAGCAGGAATCATATTGAATCCCGAGTTGCGGAACTAATTTGTGTTTCACTTTGTTTCTCTCTTGTTTCTCTCTTTGTTTTTTGACGCCTGTGTGAGCGAATTACTATTTGCTATAATTTACATTTGCCATAAGTTTAATTAAAAATAATTTTCGTTGTTCTAAATAATCAAATGTCACGTGACCATTTTATTTAAGATTAAATAAGGTCCTATAGGACTCGTGCAAAGGTAAAACAATAAAAATACATACCTTAGGGCGCCAGCTTTCTAACAAGCAATCCTAAAATCCTAAAGTCGGACATCCTAACCGCAATTTAAAGAAGGCTCTAAACTTTTTGAGGGCGTGAAAATGCATTTGTCCCCACTAATTCACGTATTCATTAAAATGTTTCTCCAAAACTATTTTCGCGAGGGAAAGCAAAGGAACTTTTTTTGTTTCTCAAAAAGACTCGCTCTGGTATTATTATTTTTAATTACAATAACAATTTAAGACGAATTCTCATGACAATATTTCAGATTTTAATTTTACTTTATTTTTTAATTAAATCGGTATTATAGAAGAATGTTGTTCGGCGTTCGGAGCCTACCGGAGCATCGTCGATTTCATCTGGGGTCAACGCGCTAATATTTCTGCTTTCTATGTTTATTTTTGCCCGTCCTCTTCCTCTAGTACGATGACTCTGTGCATATATTCCACCAAGAATATTACATCTCTCCAGTATTGTAAAAATTTCACCTTCGCATGTTGATAATACAATTTGTTCTTCTTTGGGCGCGGGTAGATAGACATTCCGTCTTTGCATTACTAGAATCCGTGTATTTATAGGAAAAGTGTATTTTCGAAGATGAAATGTCCGGTGCGGATTTTTATTAGAAATAAGTCTAATAAACTCAATATCGTCCAATCCATACTTACGTCCGTCAGAAGAAGTAATGAGCATGTTTCGTGGATTCATGGACCTGACATTAGCAGGGGGAGTCCTCGACCTGATACGAAGAGGAGACTCGACATGATGAATAGATCTGATAGGAGAATATTGTCTATCAGAGAAAGAAGAATATTTTTCACCGCGAGAAACGCCAGGAATAGGTGCACCATTAGGCAGACATTCGAACTGGTAACTTAGCTCTGCAAAGAAAGACAAGGGATTAATTTTCTGGGGAAAAACTATTACAAGATTAAGAACTTTATAAGTGTAGATCATTTTAAATTATTAAAATATATAAAAACGTTTGTTGATAAATCTTTAACGGTGATAAATAATAGCAATTGGGATAGTATTTGGATTACCTGGGACAGTTAGTTAGTTGCATAAAGCTAAAAAATTTTTTTAACAAATATGTTTTCAAATTATCGGAACAGAAGACTTCAGGTACATAATTTTTTGTGATCGATATGGACGGATCTCGACACATGTTCGTCCCAAATACTTTCTTTCTCTCCGACAGTTCGGACTACCAAATCTGTCAGATAAGATGTTTGTACGTAAATGAGAGATTATTCTTTATAGACGTTATTCCAAAATAGCGCTTCAGTCGACGATCTCAGGATTTAGCAGCATTTAGCATAGACCTTGAGATCATCCATGCAAAATAAAAAAGTGAACTTATGCTTCCGATATTCGTGTTATCCGCGGAAGGCTCCTGGGCAATAGCGCATTGCGAAAGATAGTGTCCATAATGTTAGTCAATCCAGGTTAACGATAGACAGCGCTGATAGGATCCTGCGTCTTTTCAGACACATCTGCCGTCGAATAAGTTCTTCCGACATCCTATTTCGCCTTTCTTTCAGCTTCGTTGTCTATACATCTCTCACGATACAAGTCTGATTGGCTGAAAATTCCGGTTTCATTTAGGATAGTTGTGGAGATCTTATACAGCGTATTCAGAAAAGTTGTTGGCCTGTAATTATTAGGGTCGGATAAGCTGCCTATCTTTAAGAGGAGCACTGTACGTCCATTCGACAAACACTCCGAAATAGCATTAAATTCTGATAATTTACTTTAAAACAGTTCTCCTTGACTTTAGTTTTCGTCTACAATGTTTAAATTCTTTAATTCCTTTGAATCATGATTCAGATCATAACCTTACTCTAGAGATTGCCTGAAAGATTTTGGTCTTTGCTTATGTTTTAGTTTATGGCAGTCCAAAACTAAGGATTTCTAAACACGTGTGGTATTTTGAGGTTAACACGACAAATTATACATGCATTCGATCTCCAAAGATACGAGCGTGCCGCCTTCAAAGGAGTAAGTGGATTTTCCCCACTCTCACCCCCCGCCCTAGTCTGTTTTAAATTAAAGACGGCTTTTCGCCTCTGAGTTTCCATGTTGCGTTAGCGTCGTGGTCATCGCTGCAGACTTCACCCCCAAACCGCACGTGTTCGATTCCTGATGTAGGTGGATTTTTCATCGAATTTTTCTCTTTCAGGTTCATCAACATTTCAAATTATCTGATTTATTTGAATTAAAAAGGTATAATAATAAGAATTTTAATTATAATTTTTTTTTAAACTGTGCCAGGTAAAGTTAGTTTGTTACAAGTAATCTTTTTTTCAGTAATTATAGTTATAAGTACATATTAAAAAAATTTTGACACTGGAATCGTAGTCGTAAACTACACCAAAAACGACTTCGTATTCGGTCACAAATTCTGATCTTGTATAGCGACGTTCCTTACAGTGTCGTTTCCAACGTCATTGACGGGGTCGTTTCCGACCTCGTTTCCTGCGTTGTTTTCGGCGTCGTTAGGGATGTCGTGTCCTACGTTGGATTTTTTGATAGGGCAGTGAGTATGATTTTATGATACAAAATTTGCCGAAAAGTTTCAAACTCTATTTCAAGTTCTCGTCAAGCCTTATTCTAGAAGGAAAATGCATTTATTAAAGCATAAAATGGAAAATATATCATTTTCATATGCTTATTAATTGTTTATGTTTACTAACTATGGAACTACTATTACAACTAATTAGCAAATACAAATTTAATAATTTCCATTTTATTCTTTGACGCATGTATTTTCCTTCTAAAATAAGTCTTAAAGTAATAACTATTTACCGCAAAAATATAATAAATTAATTTTTAATTATCTTTTTCTTAACCAAATCTGTTGATGCAATCACTTAAACAAATCTGTAAATTATCTGTTCTTGACCCATTTACAATGTATAAGAGGGAGAAGCTTCTTTTTAGCTATTGAGTTACGGAATCTAAACTTAATTTTAGTTTGTAGATTATTTATAAATTTTAGATTCATAAATAGTTTGAATAAGTTTTTACTATTTTTGGAAAGAGAAAAATTTGAATGTTCAACATTTCGACAATATTAGAAAACTTTTCATGCGTTGTTCGGCTTCAAATGTTCATTTTGGTTTGTTTTTTGGATTTAAAAAATGCTTTAACTCTGATCATTTTCATTTTACCGAACAAAGTCAAAAGGATAAATTGATCGAGTTTCCCCATACTATTAATAGCCGTACTCACTTTTTCAGTTTTCATCAAAAATAGATTGATTAAAAACTCATTCTTTCTTTTCAGGCCTTAAAAAAGTGTGCCACAGCAGAATCCAATCTGGACAATCTTTTGAAAGTTATCGTTCCTACAGAATACATGCTACAGATTTCAGACCACAGACATACAGAAAGGCAGGCAGAGTCCTTCGTTACAAACGTTTGTTATGACTCAGGGGGTCTAAGAACGTGGAGATTTATTGAAAACCAACAAAGTTAAATTTAATATCATAAGGATCTCATTAGGATTAGAATGTAAAACTAAAATAAAATCCAGGAAATTTAAATCCGATTAAAATAAACCTCCTAAAAAAACGAAAAGTGTTGATTCTTAGGAGTCAGGGAGTGGGCTGTTTAATTGCCGAAACTTTGGTAATTATTTCTTACAAATGTTTTTTAATGTGATTTGATAAGATTTTTCTTCCCTTTTTTTATTGTTTTTTAAACGAAAAACCATTTTTGTTCTTTTCTTCTTTCATTCTTTCTTTCCGGTTTTATTTTCAGGAATTCTTCATTATGCTAAAAAGTTCCCCTTGAAAATTTTGTATAAGGTTTTAAGAAAATATAGGGCAATTATTTTTCTCTTGTTGGGCACGTTTTTAAAACTTTAGACCTCTGGCAAAGACTACATGGAAAGAAGTTTGGTAGAGGTCGTCGCCCACTTCTGTCTAGTAGAACAGCTCCACTGATTTCGGAGAACTATTGCCCTAAACAGGCCGAATCGTTTATTCAACATTATGGTCGAGAGTTTTGAGCATGCAGCGGTTGGGGCACAGTTTCGTGCTTGCGCAGCTTAGGGAAATGTAGCAACCACATTTCGCTGTAGCTGATCGCCGTAAGTTCGGGGTAATCAGTGTCCAGAATCTGGAGTAGACGCAAGACCAAACCAAAGTGCAGCGACTCTCTCATAACTAGCGCGACCGTTTTTACTAAATTCTCTCCGTGTATGAATTCGAATAAAATGACAATTGCGTTGCAAAAATTATTATTTTCATAAACTTAAAAAATGAGTTTCAAATTATAGATATATATTATTGTATTATATTCACCAAAATAATTGAGGATGAAGATCATTAGGAAGATCAGTATGTAAAAGATCTGCATATTTTGCGATAATGAAAGAACCTGATTGATGCGATAATAAATAACTTATACAAGAACGTATCTAAAGAATATTCTGATATTTCAATAGAGAATAAAAGACACAAAAATTGTAAATAGTCACTCAGGTTGAGCCTCGGAACTACTGGCATACGTTTTTCTCGTTATCTCACAGATTGCAGGCGTCAGGATTGTCCATTCGAGATAACTATATTTATATTTCATATGAAAAGTCCAAGACAAACATATTTGGTCGCGTCAGCGCATAGAAGTCTATTTTCATCAGAGACAATTTACGAAGAATTTGCCGCAATGAATTAAAGATATTTGTTATGATTTCTTTCATGAACGAATTGTTAAAAAAAAAAGAAATTTTAATACATTGTAAAACTGATTAAGAAATTCAAATTAAATTTTGAAAACCTCCTTTAGAAGTTAATAATTTTATCGAAAATTTTGTAAACACAGATAAGATTTTAGGTATTTAAATACATAAAACTGAGAATGTTTAGAAAATAAATTGATATTTACAAAATCAGTTTTAGATGATGAAAAACATCTTTCTCGCATCACTGTGGATTTAACAGAAAATGAAACAAAAAGCTAAAGATGGCCTCTTTGAGTAGGTTGCACCTAAATTGTTTCAACCTAAATTTACAGAAAAATCATTTTGGTGAAAAAAAGTATGAGGATATATTTTTTATTTTTCAATTTTCTTAGACATAAGGTACTTATAGTTTATTTCATGTTTATAAATTTCAAGTGCAGAATGATATATCGTACAAAAATTCTATTTACGTAAATCATGCAACAATCTTAATCAATAGATACCACTTTTATTTCAAATTAAATTTTTCTGAAAAAAAATCTACAAGTCGCTTCTCCGGAGATCGAAAATTATATTTTTCTCAGAAATATACGCTATTTTAAGCCAGGTATTACGTTTATGATACGAGTAATTTATGAATCTGTATTATAATCAACTAACTTTGTAGATGTGAAATCAGAATTTAAAACTATCGATCAAGTTAACTTTTTAATTAATAAAACACACACCTTCTATAGCGTATGCTTCTGAAAAAATAATTTCATTCGATCTCTCTCATAGCTTAATTGGAAAAGTTCAGACATTATTCACGATTAATTTTGATTAAAATAATTTTTTTTGGATATTTTTGAATAAATAAATTAGGTTATATAGACAAAGACAAATAAGATTTTAAAAAACAAAATAAAGATATGGTTCTTCGGTTAGAACAATTGCGTTAAAAATAAATTTTTTTATTCATCTTTTTGAGCAGATAAAATTCGTTTTTTTGTTGAAATTACTTTTGTACCGAAAAATTTCCACATGCTATTTTTGGTTGAAAACAGGGGATTACATTGTTCTCAAAGCAGGGAGAACTTTCACAATGGTATGGCAGATTTAAGAGTTGATCATTTTAATTCATTGGATTACGGAGCTAAAAGATATTGTCACCAGGTTACTTAAATTTCACATGCCTAACGCTTAGCACGACCTTGCCGGGGATGGCTTAGGTGGAAAATTTAGCCACGAGACGGCCGAGTTCGTGAATCACACACTGCTGACCCACGAACAACCCTCGATGCTTGTTTTTATTTGTAGTTGGCGCCAGATAGAGTCATCCCTCTCGGAACCTCCTCGGAGGTGTCCCGTCATCCTCTAGCAGGGTAGCTAACTCCGATTCAGCAAGAGTGAAACAAAGGGTGCTTAACTCTCGTGAGTGAGAGAGAGAACTAAATATACTATGTTACGAAGCCACACACTATTAAATTCTAACCTATTTATTTGTAAAGAATAGCATTAATGAAATTAAACTTAAATACCATGTTACAGAGGGTACGCGAAAGTTAGGCCTAACCTAACTTTATCATTTTAGAAATTAATTTTTAAACTGAATTAAATTAAATTTTAAATTGGTGAATTTAGGAATCCTTGCTTCAGCAGGTTCGCGAAAGTCTATGATCCTATAATTTAACCCTGAGAATCTGCAATCTCATGGCTATTTTCTATCGCGCTGCCGCGAAGAGGTACGGAGAGACACCTGATTTAGGAAACCCGCGCACTGCATGAGAAGCTGACCGGATACACCGGCGCCATGCTCTACGACCTCACCTTTTCTGGGCATTCGCACTGCGTGGTCTTTTGGAGGGATTCGTTCGCCTCAACTACTACAGTTGGTCTTTGAGTCGAACGTGGCTCCAAGTTTCGAGCCACCAGGGGGTCTCCGTCGATCTTTCCCGCCAACCACACCGGAAAACACACACGACCAATGGTCGGATTATCACACGCGGATTGGAAATCGAGGCGAGAAAGGCACTTAAAGATCCACTTAAAGAAGCACTTAAAGAAGCACTTTTAGAAGGTCCACCTATCCTGTAGCCACTTGGTCGCTGCTACTCCATCTCTCGAGTTCATCTCGTTTACTTTCTGTAAAAGTTCTTAAGAACTTTCTGTACGGCCGCCGTCGATTGGCTTGTTTTAACGGGCGAGGTCCAATGGGTGCCCTCCGTCAATGTGCGCTTCCGTGGTAGCGTCCATACTGACGATTGGTTCCGTCCTACGGGCTTCGGGGGTCGCTATTGGCTGCGTGCACGCTGCTGTTAACATTGCTACCATGCCTTGTGTCCGGTCGCCTGACAACGACGTCCACGCGTGCCTAACTCCCTTTTTTAGCCAGCATGTGGTTGCCTCTCCACATAGTGTTGCAGGGGTGGTTGTGTCTGTTACGGTGGCCCGTCTGGTGCTGCCACCCTCCACTAGTCGTTGTACTACCACCTCATACAACCCGTACCTGGCCTCAGGTTTCAGTAGACCCCCGTGTGTCGTAGCCTTTGATCAAGGTTATGCCGGACACTGGTTGGTGCTGCCTCTAAGGGAAAATGCGGACTTGTTGCGCAGTCTCGTCTGCATCCCGCCCTTCCAATTATGGTTTCTGGTGGACGGCTACTTTATTTTGTTGTCTACTTAATGTTAATGTTTTCGCTGCTATGGATATCGAGAGTTCCGCATTCGTCGTCGCCACGGGTGTGTCGCCCTACTCCTCTTCTGGTGTCTTTGCCGTCTATTCCGATCCCTCACATTTATAGTTTGTTCCTTTTTTCGACATTGTTAGTATACGGTGGGGTTCCTCTCTTGCCTATTATAATTTTATTCAGTACTCTCCACCTCATTTATGAATCGCTATATAGCTGACTATCTGATTATTTGAGTGTAGCTTCAATATCACTAATAATAACCTATTTCAAGTGCAATTCGTGTGATGTTGTGTACATAAATAAACACCTACTTTACCTATATTTGAAATAATCGGAATTGGCCTTAGGGTTTTCCGTTCGACACGCGCGCGTGACTTTAATTATGCTCGGTTCTGGCTTTGGCAAGACCCCTTGAGGTTCTTCTCCTTTTTATGGATTAATATCGAAATCTGCATTACAATATATAATCGAGAATGATTTCAAAGAAAATTTTGAATTGAGTAAACAGTAGGTACAATTTTCGGATCATGCAAATATAAAATATTGACCTGAAAATCGCTCATCACAAAATTTAACTAAAAACTTTGGATTGGAAACTTATCGGGTTTTAAGAAAATAAGGTGTCACGTAAATATGAAAAATATCTCCTAAATATCTCCTAATCACTAAATAAGTTTAGGCTTTGAGCAAATTATGTATTCTTCTCTCTTTTTCATTCTTATTCCTGAAATTATAAGAATTTAAAAAATACTTAAAACCTTATTGTCTTTTTGAAAAAAATCCACTAAAACTTTGCCATATGATTATTTTTTAAATTATTTTTTAATGAATAACATCTGTAAGAATCTTTATTTTCTGTCTAAAAATCAATTATCCATTTAATGAAATCCAATCAATATTTTTAAATTCGTAAGAAAAATCATTACTCATTTTGCAAATAGGGCTTAATTTCTAAATTGTACTCACCTCGAAAACGAAAGTTATCCGATCACGATAAAAAATTCGTTTAATTTTAGTCCTATTATATAGTACTCCTCAAACTAAAAATTTATTTATTTTTAAATATATATATAAAAGTGGAGAGGGTAGAACTTTTGGTTTTTTTTTTAGTCAAAGCCTTACATTCAAATATTCGCAACTCTTGCCTATTGCTTTGAACATGCAATGCATGTCCTTACTAATTCACGTATGTATTAAAATGTTTCTCCAAAAATATTTTCGCGAAGGAAAGCAAGGAAACTTTTTTGTTTCTAAAAAAGACTCGCTCTGGTACTGAGGGAAGACTAAAGCCTCGGGAAAAATAATACATTAAATTTGTAATATCATTTTTAATTACAATAACATTTTAACACAAATTCTCATGACAAAATTTCATATATTAATTTCACATTATTGTTTAATTGAATTAGTATCATAGAAGAATGTCGTTTACATGCTTTACTTTAAAATTAAATAAGATTCGGCGTAAGGAGCCTACTGGAGAATCGTTTATTTCATCTGGGGTCAACGCGCTAATATTGCCGCTTTCAATGTTTATTTTTGCCCGTCCTCTTCCTCTAGTGCGAGGACTCTTTGCATATATTCCAGCAAGAATATTACACCTCTCCAGTATTGCAAAAACTTCACCATCACGTGTTGATAATACAATTTGTTCTTCTTTGGGCGCGGGCAGATAGACATTCCGTCTTGGCATTACGAGAATCCGTGTATTCGCAGGAAAAGTGTATTTTTGAAGATGGAATGTCCGGTGCGGATTTTTATTGGGAATAAGTCGAATAAATTCAATATCATCCAATTCATACGTACGTCCGTCCGAAGAAGTAATGAGCATGGTTTGTGGATTCATGGACCTGACATTGGCAGGGGGAGTCCTCGACCTGACACGAGGAGGAGACTCGACATGATGAATAGATTTGATAGGGGAATATTGTCTATCAAAGAAAGAAGAATATTTTTCACCACGAGAAACGCCAGGAATAGGTGCACCATTAGGTAGACATTCGAACTGGGAACTTAGCTCTGCAAAGAAAGACAAGGAATTAATTTTCTGGGGGAGGGGGGACTATTACAAGATTAAGAATTTTGTAAGTGTAGATCATTTTAATTTATTAAAATATATAAAATATATGTTGATTTAACTTTAACCATTATATTTAAAACAATTTTTAAAACATCTGAAAAGTACGATTTTTCAAACAATCAAATAAGTTCATAATCAAACATATCTTATTTATAACATTTCAATTTAAGAAAAGTCAAAAATTGGTTGCTAGCTCTTAAGTTGCTAAATCGATGTTAAAAAAGTTAGTTTGAAAAATGTTATTAGATGTAAAGAAAATTAGGGATAATTTTTGCCGCTTATAGTGGAATATTTTGAAACTTCGAAAGGTGATAAATAATAGAAATTGGGACAGATGATAGATATAGTATTAGCTTCACGAATAGATTTAAGTATAGTCATCAAAGTAAAGATCCAAGTATAAACGATCCCTTTTTTTTGCTGGGAGCGGATGCCGTTCTTCAAAATTTGTTTTCTCAATACGGTCAATCGGCAAAAGGCTGTTATACCTAACAGTGATGATGGAGACATTCGAGACGCCGAAAATACTTTCTTCCTCGCCGACAGTTCGAAGTACTAAATCTGTCGGATAAGGTGTTTGTACGCAAATGAGACAGTATTCTTTATAGACGATACTCCAAAATAGCGCTTCGGTCGACGATCCCTGCAGCATTTAGCATAGACCTTGAAATCATTCATGCAAAATACAGAAGTGAACTTATGCTTCCGAGATTCGGGTTTGCCGCAGAAGGCTTCTCGGCAATGCCGAATTGCGAAAGATAGTGTCCATAATGTGAGGGAAAAGAGGAGAGGGCTCATAGTGTCGCTCTGAAAGACACCTGTCTCAAGATTATGTGTATAAACCTTTAAACTTAGCAACAGACATATGACTAGTCTACGGATAGTTTATTCGAAAGCTTTTCGGTAGTGAATCCAGGTTATCGATAGGCTGGTAGGATGGAATAGGTTCTTCCGACATCCTATTTCGCATTTCTTTGAGATAAGTTGTCCGTGCCTCTCTTGCGATACAAGTACGATCAGCTGAAAATCTTGGTCCGTTAGGATAGCTGTGGAAATCTTATACAGCGTATTTAGAAAAGGAGCCGACTCCAAACGAGTAAGCGGATTTTTTAAGAATTTTTTTAGCTGTAGTTGAAAATCTGGCGCGCGCGAGAGTGCGCTAGCGTAGATTCGACGTACGCTTGTGCGTAGTAAGCATGGGAACGTTTTCGCGAATTGTACCCGAAATCTAAACGTCGTAGGAGTAGGAGTTTCTTTGACCCTCGTATCTTTGGAGTTCTTAATACTCTAGCATTGTAGATTTTAATTTTTCAGAGTAAATTTCAATTTAAAGATTTGTAAAAAACAGTTTTAAAGGCTTAAATAACTCAAAATTAGGAACGTTTAAAATTGAAGATTTTGGATTAAAAACATTTTTAGCCAATCAACTGTAAATATAAATTAGTCAATGTATTGTTATATTGGATTATACTTTAAGATTTAAAAAGTAAATGATAATTGATATTTAAATAAAATGATAATTGATATTTGAATAAAATGTTCAGAATTAAAAAATGTTATTAAATTTTCATTTATATCCTACTGTTTATTCAAAATCGATAATTGAATACTTATCATTCTTAGAAAAAAAAGCATAAGTGAGTCGGTATCATTCACAGAAGAAATATTGGGTGTTTGATACAGAGAAGTGTATTGGTGAGTTCTACATAAGGTGCGTGTTTTTTCCAAGAAAAATATATTTTCGGGTTTTTTCTACAGAAATATCCAATTGTTACTTGAACAGAAGATATACTTTCTATGTGAATCATCACTATCTGTATATTAAAAACAGGTATACAGTATGATATGAAGGTACGTATAAAAATTAATTTATATTATTGTGTAGAGATTGTTTATATTTATGTAAAATATATGTTACAATTTTATTCAAAATTTGATGGTTAAATCTTTTGAAATCTCTTTCGTATTCAAAATACACACCTTGATCGAGGACAATAGGTTAAGACATAAAACTTTAAGTACCTG
>JAAAKG020087616.1:0-16488 GCA_010014905.2 Druon quercuslanigerum | reverse complement strand
TATTTAAATAAATAACGCGAGAATTCTAGATCAATCTAAAATTTTATAACCCCTTCCTCACACTACTCCCCTCCCTATCGAGTGAGTTACGCCTACCCCGAAAGGGAAACGGCTTAATGGTGTAATAATAATAATAATAACATGTGAGTACCCGCACACTGCGCCTTTTCGCTTCAGGCAAGAGTCGCAACCGTCTCTCACCCCTTGATCTGAGAAAATGCGTGTTCCAGTAGTTCTAAGAATTACTAACCGCGCGTTACTAAACTCAGAATTTGTTGTATTCAGCTGTACCATTATTGATAATATAGTTATTGATTTCTAATAGACCTGCGCTTGTACTTTTCAAGACTTCAAGGCTTCAGACGGAAAATTTAGATTCAGCTTGTTTCAAGGTTAGCTCCGACTTCCTACTGTTTCCTACTACTTTTAAATACATACTGGACTTTGAAACATACTGTACTTTGAATTGTGGTAACTATAAACTTTTCGGGACATCCTATTTCATTCGAAATATGCGAAAACTTCAAAATATCAAAATGCGAATTATTGAATGTTTTTAACATTAAAAGAATAGGAGTTCAGCAGGCATCAAAAATAACTTTGAATTGTCGAAAATTCGAAATGCAGGGGATTCGGATTATGGAAGTTTTACTGTATTTGTTAATTTAACAAAATCTTGTAGCAAAATTGACAAAAATATATTTTTTAATAGCACTGACTTTGTCATCATAAGCCACATCGGTGACACATCGCGAACATAGCGCCTCAGCGACAGAGCTTTAAACTATCTGCCCGAATCTGAAGTAAAATAAAATAGTTCCCGGAAATCAAAACGCATGTTCAGTCTGATGCGAGGTTGCTGTGCTGACGTTTAATTTATAGCAGGAATTCAGAAATCAGCCGCTCCCATTCTTGATTGGGAAGTGCCTCACACGAATCTAATCTGGTCCCAAGCTGCAATGTATTTTACCGTTACAAAATTTCGGGCAGTAAGTTCAAAGCCCTGCCGCTGAGGCGCTATATTCTCCACTCATACAAAAAAGCTTTGTGTCACCGATGTCTCCAGGTAGGACGTACACAACCTCATTATTTTTAACAACTGTCACAAAGGTGGCAAACCACTAAAAATAGTTATTAAATATATGTTTTGGTGTCGTGAAGACCAGTAAGTTCGTTTTGAAAAACCCGCAATATTAATACTATTGACTATACATGTCAATTAGAGAAAATCTTATGACAAAATTGAGAAAAAATCATCAAAAATAGTACTAACGTTATCGCAACCCTACATCTCTCTAATAAATTGTACAAAAAGGCTGACGATTTCTCCAGGAAAAAGAAAAATATAATTTCTTCGCGATAAATCAAAGAACACTATTTTATACTTTTCATAATATACATCAAATTTCGTTAAATTATAGTATTTAATTTTTAATGAACTTTCTCAATTTTGCCACAAGATTTCGTTAAATTAACAAATATATTTAACAGAATTGATACTACGGATTTTAGAAAAGGCACTTACTGCTCTACACGAGATCCAATAATATATTTATTAATTATTCTGAGCGGCTTTCCACGTTTCTGATAGTTGTTAAAAAAATGAGGTGTGCGGCCTGGCTGGGCACATCGGTGACACGAAGTCTATTTGCATATGTGGCGAATGTAGCACCTCAGCGACAGGGCTTTCAACTATCTGTCCGAAACTTTTGTCATGGTGAAATACATTGCAGCTTGGGGGACCTGGACGTCGGAATGAGAAGGGAAAAGAAATGGAAAAGCAGAAGAACATACTTCAGGGCTGACAGAGACTAATGTACTTCAAAAAAGTGACTAATTTGAGCTAAAAAGTGATTAATTAAAAAAAAGTGCCTAAAAGTCACTAATGTTCACATAAAAGATGCCTGTTATGTTCATAGGAACACTTATTAATTCCAAAATTTCGATGTAATTACACACATATTTGATGGGATTGCTTTAACAAGGTTAGATGAAATTCTAGTGCTAAATTTGGGGATGAATGCCAAGGTCACAATTTTCGGATAAATTTTACAAGTCACACAAACTGTAATTTATTTTACTACAAGCTGAACAAACCTTTCATGTAACTACCGTATTTATATTTAAAAATACTTTACGATTGGAATTAGAATACCGGAAAATCACGAACTAAAATAATTTAAACTTCAATATTAAACAGAATTTTCATAATATAGATTATTCCATACGTAATTATATATTACTCAAATTTTCTTTTCTCTTTTGAGATGAAATCTAAAGTATTATTATTTCTTTTCTCTACTGTCTTCTGGGTTTTATTAATTTCTTCTTGTTTTTCTTCTAATTCTTTCCGCAATTTTCTTATTGCTTTTTGATATTTTTTTCCGGTAAAAGAAGCAAGAAAAATGGCATAGGGCATTCCCAGAAAAACACACCCTAACTTTTGTTTTTAAAGGATAAAGCATTTAGTCAATACATTTTCTAAGCTTATATTTTATACTAATACTATTTTAAACCCATAAGAACTATGGGAGTAGTTCGGAAGTCATTGTTAAAATTGACGGAAATATATTTTGCTTCTGTTTATGATAAAGCGAGGTCTAATCATAGATTGAAATAATAATAGTACAAATACATATTTATTTTTACTTTTCATAGATGTGCGTAACTCCTATTAATTTTTAAATTCAAAATTTTAATCCTAGTAATTATCAGTAATTATGAGAATGAGGTGGAGTCTAAAATGTTTAAAACTCTAAAAATACCTTTAACTTTAAAAAAAGTGACTTCTAGTGACTCTTACTTTAAAAAGGTGACTTATAGTGACTGTTTCTTAAAAAAGTGATTGAAAAGTGACTTGAAGAAATAAAGTGACTAAAAGGGAATTAAGTGGCTGTGTGGCAGCCTTGCTTACATAGAAAGAAGTTTACAGGGTGAAGAACGACATTACTCTGAACTAATGTGAATGCGGTTCCCAGGATGGTTCGTTGCCTAGAGTTAAAGGATTCGCGGTTTTTAGTGGATACAAATCTCCCATAATAGAGAAATTGCATGTGTCACAAATAAGGAAAATATTTATTGCATTCTGTAGAAGAAATTAAATTGCGTGTATTTTACAAACAATAAATCAATGTTAAAATAAAATACGATTGATGATTCATATTATTGAAAAAATTGCGTATCACATTAAATTTTGTTGTACCGTTACTCAGTGCCAACAGTAGAAGAAGGTTATTCCTAAATGGATTCGCACAATCTTAAACCTCTGCAAACCTTAAATAATTGTTTATATCTTTCGGAAGTTTGCGTGGAAACATCTATTCATAACATAAAAATTATAGCCATATTAACATAAAATATTATGTTTGAAAGTGACAAAATTCAAAATATAATAAATTATCTGCGCCTTCTTCACTTTTGTGTGCCATCCATATAACAGTAATCATTCCACTGCTCATATAACTTAACATTTTTAACCAATTTGAAATTAGCTATAAGTAGTTAATATACACAATAGATTCTTATCAAATGTTTAGATCATAAACTTTTAAATAAAACTATTTTTAAAATACATGCAAATTCTCAGTGTGCAAATTCCCAAGTGTCATTTAGAGAATTTTTTACGGTCCTCACTTTATTATTTAATCAGTTTAATGGTTCAAAACAAGGGTCGTCATTGGACTAGGGAATACAAAAATGAGAATACATTTTTAAAAATCTTTAGTAGAAAAATCTATCTAATTGCTTTAAATAATATTTAATATGATGCTAAATTATTATGCGATTTTGAAAGAATTCGATTTAAAAATATTTAATTTCTACCATTCCAATTGAATCTTTCCGGATCAAAGGAGGAAACGCGTTGATTCAGCCTGAGAAGTATTGCCCTGCAAGTCAATGTTAAAAATCGTTCGAATTTTAATTTCGATACTTTCGAAAATTTATCAACTTTATTAATACTAAATTTTGGTTTTAAGTCATCTAAAAACTAGTTAAGAAAGAAATGCGTAAATATTTTAATAAATAAAAGAGTTGCTTTTTTTTGAGACTGTAAAAATCATGAATTTCGACTTTCAAGCGCTTCGCTTATCTAGCGAATTTTAGGCAAAGGAAAACTTCAAGTAAAAAAGTTGTTAATTAACATTCGAAGAAGTTTTTTTTGAAAGTTTCAGCTTAATCGGTTTAATGGTTAGAAAATGCTGATCTTTTACGTTGTACGCGGCAAACCTGAGACTGCCCTATTCAACTTGAACTTAATTTCGTCCACTGCAACACTTTCATAGCCGAGGAGGTATGTACACAAAGCGGCGTCAAAAATTCCGCTTGCAATTTTAAACGTTTTAATTTTATAACCATTTACCCAATTGAGCTAGAACTTTCCGGAAAACTTCTTTGAACTTTACTTAACAACTTTCCCAATGGATTTTTCCGTTACTTAAAATTCGCTTGATAAACGAAGTGCTTGAAGGTTAAAATTCATGATTTTTGCAAAGATTAAAAAAAAACTTTTTTTTTCATTGAAATTTTTTTTTATTAAAATACTTCGTTTCTCTTTAACCTTTAGCGACCAATGTTTCAGCTAAGTAACGTTGACTATTTTCATTTTGCTTGATTTTCGTGTAAAATAAGTAGATCGATTGATCAGAAAATGACCATACATTATTCCTGATTAAAAAAACATATATTCAGCGGGGACTAGGCTTGGCCGTTAACGGACCAACTAATTTTAGAAGACTTAGCAACGTAATTTGGTATTGCTAAAATGGATCAATTCTGAGAATTGGCTAAGTTAGCGCGAGCTGAAGTGAAAAAAGATTGAAATTTGTTGTTTTAGAAAATTCTAGTTTTTATCAATTACAGTGAAACTCTTCTATAGCGCCGATTTTGCGGCTGACGGTGGGTGGAAACTAACTTATTATAACCCGCTCCGCTTATTTGTTCACGCCTGAGTGACAACTGCAGATCCCGCGCACCCCGCGCAGCTCCTGTTACACTAACCTGCGGCGCGGCGTCAATTCTCGGAATTCTATAGAAGGGAAGGCTACTGAAGGGTTTCATTGTATTTAGAAAACTGCGAAACTTACAAATATCTGCAAGAGAAATAAACAGGACCTTGAAATTCTCTAAAAGTATCAGTCCTTAAAATTAAAATTCGAACTATTTTTAAAATTGACTTTCAGGACAATACCTCTCAGACTGAATCAACGCAGATCCCCTTTTGACCCGAAGAAGTTCAATTCGAAACCTTTGAGCTTGAAATGTTTAACTTTTTTAACTTGTCACTTAAAAATGCATAACTAGACAATCGCTTAAAATTGACTTAGAATGAGGCTTCTTTTTCTATCTGTTGCATTTTAAATGTATTAAAACAAAAGTTGCTTTATTTGAAAGATAGTAATTTATCAAATGAAAGAGGAGGCTATAATGGGCATGTGTCTGCTTTGTTCCGGTGGAAATTAAAAAAATATATTTTTGATGAAAGGAAAAGGGGAAGCTATATTGGTACTTTTCTTTCCCAACTTATGTCCACACGAAATAAGATATCGTGTTAAAAATTGGGCACGATAATAAGAGGGCACGTAGGAATGTGTCTCTGATCCTCAATAATTAAAACAGTAAAAAAAATTTATTAAGAATTTGGAGAAGTACCGACCGTGCTGTAGAACACTGCAAGGAATACGGACTCGTTATGTGGTTTATATTTATCATAGTGGGGCAAAACAAAAATCGCTTACAAACATTATACACGGACAATGCAGAATCTAATGTGTACACTTAATTTGCAAATAAACGAATTTTATCTTACATACGTATCAGCTCGTCAAGCCTAAATGCGTCGGTCAATAATTCGTATTTTCATAAATAAACTGTTTTCTTACCCTAACTTTGTGCCCTGGCACAAATGGTCTTTTATTATTTATTAATATTTTCCGAAAATTTGTTCCGCGTTATTTAATCTTTTATTTTTAAATATGTGTGAAAAAATATTGATCTCAGGACTGCCTTGATCAACTGTTACACTCGTTAAATGGCCTTAAGGCCATGGAAAGGTTTTTTTACACATTAATGCAAACCCCTCGAAGGCGATGAGCAAATTCCGCAACATCAGTGGGAAAAATGCTTTCTCCGGCGATCAGCATGCCCTCCATGGTTACTAGAATGTTTTGCTCACCACTTTTACTATTAATGCCACCTGTGGGTGAGTAAGGTTATATTCGATTTTTGTAGACTGTAGGCAATCTCAGGTTTTGCATTATGATTTGTAAGTAAAAATATTATTCGATACATGAGGCCTCCCGGGCAATTTCGTAAATGCGTGGGGATCGAATCGGGTAAGTGTTAGCCTTAGGGAGGGTTATCGTGGCTCAGTAATTATTTAAAAACATAAATAATCTTATCTGAAAATGTTTACATTCTTTGTTTTCGATAGAAAAATAAAATCTTAGATTTTAAAATTAATTGTTAATTTTCCAAATATTACTATGGAACGTTGTAAATGTAAATACGTTTTATACTTTAATAGTTTTAGTTAGAAAATAAGAGATTAATTTTTAAATCTAAAATGATACAAATTCTTAAAATTTTGTTTAGTGAACAAAATAAGCAACATTGGAAATAATCATTTGTTTCTGAAGTTTTCATTACTTAAAATAATTCAGTTTTAAGCAAGTATTATTTGGAATTGTTAAATATTTTTGTTATTTAAAACGCTTTATTTTTAATTCTAACATATTTAAAAAAGTATAAATACAAAATAGCAACTTCTTAAAATATAGACACATATTGGGTTCTATTAATGTAGTATGCATTTTAAGGGGAAAAGGTGATATTTCTTTGATAAAAAAAGGGGCTCACAGGGGGAAAATTGGTAAGTAAGGAAAATACTATAATCCTGTTAAAATATACATAAATTTATTCACTTTAAATAAGATTATGCATACCAATATTTTCAAACTCCTTCCCATATCCGCGCAGCTCATCATAAACTTCAGTTTCGAGATCATCCTCTGCAGCTTCATGAGCCATAGCTTTATACAATTTTAAAGCGACCAGCGCTTTAGCCAAAGCTTCTTCGCCATGTTGCCACATAAGAAGTGCCATTTGCTGTCGTTTGGTGAGTACAGCCCAGATAAGTAATTCATTGAAAGGATAATCGAAAAGCGCAGTATCTTGCGTTGCTGGTAAAGTCTCTGCTAATAAACTCATAGTTAATCCGCCTGATTTCCCTACAGAGCTAGAGAAGGATCGTCCCGTAAGGGCACAGCTGTTACGATGCGTGTGTTGTTGATATCCACCAGAACGCTTCATAACTCTTGTATAAAGAATTCGAAATTCTTTTCGCGTGTAGTGAGATCGGTATGCGCCACCCATGAGTTTGTTTATGACGAGGCCGATATCATGTAGAGTGTACATGTAGCCTCGAGGTATATGTGGTCTCACGTCACGGAGAATGTAGCCCAACGTATTCGAAGGTCCTTCTTTCTACAAAGTTAATAAAGAAACGTAAATAAGAACTCTTTCCGTAAACGCCCCTGTCATACAGTTAACCATTCAAGAACCAGAAAAAGTTGACGGGTTTCAAATACTTTTTTCAGTTTTGTAAATATTAAAATTGAAAACTGACTAAAGCCCGCTAAATTATATCTATAATCATGAATTATACTTCTCGTATATCCATGATTCTTCCTTTCGCCAATTGGGCAATCTATCCGCATCTGTCATTTTACCATAAAAGAATGTGAGACTTCCTCCAGTGACTTCGATAAAGAGATCTTCGCACGTAAACTTTTCAGCGATGAACAGTGGCTAACTAAAAATACTTGACTACCCAAGGACGCGCTGCGTAAGCCCGAGCATAAACCAAAGAAAGCTAACATGACACCTGGTGGGTTGCTTTTGCCAGGCGAATTATAATTGCACTTTTTCAAGTTTAAGACAAAATATAAACAGTTTTTAATCAAAAATAGCATCGACAGAAAAAAGAAGACATTATTGAATATACGGTTGTAAAAAATTAAACCTAAACATTCAACCGTTTGGCAGTAAAATCTATCTTCGGAAAATCGCACTTAACTGAATGCCCCTAAGCAAAGCGTTTTTTGAGACCGAAACTCACTCAACCTCGAGACCCCAAAGCGCACACCTCGAACACGAATCCAGAATAGAACTTTTAGCTTACCCGATTACATGTTAACGTTTCAGGATCCTCGTTGAATACCTTCGCCGCGGAAATTATCACTCTCGTATCATCGAAGATCTCCATCGCCAAGAGGATCCACGTCATAGCTACGGAGAGGATCACTTCTGTACCGACGTAAGTCGCAGTCATTACCGAGGAGAACTTAATCGTCACCGTGGATTCCCTGAAAAGCACATCAAGAGCCTAATCCCCTACTCGAAGTCTCGCCAAAATAGAACTTCAGAAATAGCTTTAGTATCGACACAGCGTCGATGAAGCATTAACGTGGTGCACGCGCATCTGTTTCCAACTGTTAGACGTTTTTGACATTGAAGTTTACCCGGTATTGAAAGTATAAAAACCCTCACTTTGGCAAAAAAAATAGTTGGCAACAGATACACGCGCATTAAGTCGATGCTACATAGACGTTGCTAAAGGCTACGTCGATTTCTAAATCCTTTTCTGGAGAGACCTTCACGCAAGCATCTACCTTCGTCAGTCATCCACTATAACAGCTGCTTGGCCTTAAAACCGTGGATAGTTCATACTTGGACCTCAACTCCAGATGTCTGTCATGGCTTAAATTCACAGAAAAACGGCCAACAACCTTATCACCGACGTTAGGTAACTCGTAAAAAAAAATCCCAAACAAATTTCACCATAATCGTTTCGTACTCATCGATCCTACCCCGGCCCTCATTCCCCAAGAGTCACCCTCTATTTCGATTATACGATCAAAGTCAAGCTCCGATGTACTGCCTTCTGCAACTACTCAGAACCACCCTGCTGCTGCTAAGTCTGTACCAGCTCCATCTTTACAACGACGCTAAAAAAGGTACATAAAAAAGTAACAACGGAATGCGTCCAAAATAGATATTCAAAAACTGTCAGGTATAATCGATGAGCCTCATTCGCCGAGGTTGTGAGGCAGGTCTGCCCCGAAGTTAACCACGAATTAATCATGGACTGGCATAATTGTGAAACGAGGACCTTGTGGGATCCACGAGTGCCTAGGTTTACGAAGTAAACAACAATGAACGATGAAAACCCGTTAAGAGAAAGTGATCATCAGAGTATCAGCGCTGAATCCAGCGAAAAACGAAATTCCGAAAGGCTATAATGCAAAGCAAAAGATTTAATGGAGAACACGCTATAAATAAGTGGACACACTTTTTTGAATGCATAAAACCAGAAGCGAGGAGACTATGGAAATCGCAAATTCTAAAATACGGGTTTTCTCTGAGAAGGAACTCGAGCAAGCCACGAAGTCCTTGCTAAGAAAGAAGGCACTAGACCCGGGTGGAATACCGCCGGTAGTACTGAAGTCAGTAGCGGATGGCAGATCGTAGCTGTTCTTAGAAATGAGCACCAGCTGCCTCAAGGTGGGAATATTTCCAAAACAGTGGAAAGCGCATTAGCTGGTACTCGTCAGTAACGGAAAATGAGACCTACAATCCGCAGGTGCATACAGACTTCTATTTATGTTTAAAACTGCTGGGAATCTGCTGAAAAATCTCCTAAAGCCCAGCTCGCAAACAGCTGTACAAGTTGCTGTGGTAGAAAGAAGGTTGCTAGTGCCGAGTTGCGGGCGAGCGAGTCTTGTATCACTGATCTGGCAGAAAGTTTGGATCTAGAAAGAGATGATCTACGGATGACGCAGTACAAGAGCTAGTGAGAGCTGCACAAGCAGAACAACAAGGAAGCCGCTACACACGCGAAATCGTTCTCTTCCCGCTAGACATGATAAAGGCTTTAAACTCAGCTAGGTGAACAATATATATATATATATATATATATATATATATATATATATATATATGTCATAAGGACAACCGCAGGATTTCGCCGGAAGCGGGTGCTACTCTGGCAAAAGTCTCATGCACCCTGAAGATACGGAAAGACCCAAGCACGACCGCATTCTGAATTTTCCCCCGCAGGTGTTTTAGCATATTGTTGACACGCAGGGATGCTTTTCAGGCTATTAACCAGTGAAAGCTTAGCACCTCCAAGATCGCCGATGATACGGACGATTAATTTAACAGAATATTCCGGGTGCAATCGTCGCAACTCCCTTACAAGGCCTCTATATTTATCTTTCTTTTCATTCTACTTCGCTATGATGTTTTTGTCAGCTGGTGCACAAAATTCGATAACGAACATGGTTCGCTTCTCGAAGTGAATGAGAACTATGACAGGGCTCGAGTGTGCAACAGAAAAAAGTGTCGAGAATATAAAGTTCCAGTATATGCGGTACTTCTCATTCTCGACAATTGAATCTATTTCCCTAGCAGCGTTTAGCGGAGCGATATTAAGGTTAATGCCGTAAGAGTGACAGAGATGGTGCCGCATTGTGCCTTTGTATGTAGGTCGTTCCCGTATGAGGTGGAAAACTAGATAGTACGAGCCCTAGATGCTCGGGGTGTGCGTGGCATACCCTGCAACTATTATCGGGAATTTCTTGGCTCAAAATGTCGCGACGGTATGTTATGGTGAAAATGACACCATCTTGATATGCCAAAATGAAACCCTTCGTGCCCGACTTCAATACGGGTGATTTTAGGAAAGTAAAAGTTAGTTTACACGAAACTGACTGATCCTTTACATTTCTGTGGTAGATGCCGTGCATCCTCTTATCGTGAAGCTGTTCATGGAAGTTTTTCTCCTGTGCTTCCTGAATCCGGGCTTTCAGCAGTGAGTAATCGAGATAGATAAGATTTGGTGCATTCTGCTCACCCCTTATACTGAAGTTAAGTCCAAGTGTTTCAGCAGCCTCCTCCACTGCTTTGTAGAGAAACGCTCCTTTGCACACTTCTTCATGCTTCCTGTCCATTTTAAGAAGAGGGATTTTTCCATGTGCGACTCTATGTGCTGTACCCCGAATAATCACGTTGTGAAAACATTCAAGATTCAATGTTCTGCAACCAGCTTGACGGCGTGAGATGTAGAGTCTCGGAAAAGAAGACTTAAGATGTATGCTTTTGTTTATGTGCATAACCGTTCGTGTCCTGATATCAAGGGTTCTGAGCTCGTTCTTCGCCCATGGAACCACTCCAAATGAATAGAGTTCTACCGGGACGGCAAGTATGTTCGTCGCAGGTACTTTGTTTCTCGCCGAAAGTTCGGAACACCAAATCTGCCAAGTGAGGCGTTTCTGTCTGCTTCAAAGAGTATCCATTATAGATGTTACATCCCAAATGTGGCTATATAGCACTCCCAGTTATGTATAATTCTCTCCAGTGCAAATATGTCGTATAGCGCTTCTATCGACGAGCTCAGGGTCTTTAGAGATGCCATTAAGTTTTCCTCGCTTCAAGTGAACCTTGGTCCACATTCCATTCTTATTTCCTTAGTGTATCGTTCGACAATCTCTAGAAATAGATGTAGTTGCTATTTATTTTTAGCATAGATCTGAAGTTCATTCGTGTAAAATACATGAGTGACCTTGTGCTTTTGATTGCCAGTTTTATTGCAATGATACCCCTGGAAATGGCAAAGTACTAGAGATAGTGGCAATAATGTAAGGCAAAAGAGGAGTGTGCTAATAGGATCGCCCTGAAAGACACCTCTCTGGAAGGTGACCTTGTTAGTTGTCACACTATTTTTTCCAGATGAGATAGTAAATCTGGTTTTCTAAAGTGCCATCAATCTCTCTATGGACTTCACGATTTGCGTATGAACATTTGGGCTTTTCAAAAGACAGATGTTAAGTCTATTGAAGGTCGAATTGAAAGCTTTCCGGCAATCAGTCCAGCCCATCGATTGGTCACGCTGGTAGAATTCTGCATCTTTGCAGACATATGTATCGCTGATCAGGTTCTCCCGAAATCCTGTTACGCCTTTCTTTGAGCCGCGGTGTTCATACATTTATTGCCTCACAGGTTAGATTGTCTGAACTATCCTATAATTTAGGATAGCTCTGAATATCTTATACAGTGTGTTCAGGCAATTGATTGGCCTGTAATTCTTTGGGTCAGCTATGTTGCCTATTTTCGGCAGGAATACTGGGCTCCCTTCAACCAACCTCTCCGGAATTGGCTCTTCCGCCTCCAAATATGAAGTGAAAATGCAGGCTAGATGCTGATGTGTTGAAGAAAATTTCTTCCACCAAATGGTCTTGATACCATCTGGTCTTAGAGCGGAATAGTTTTTCATACCTCTCAATACTTTTTTCACCTCCTCGGTAGTGATGGTTGAGCAGGTGTTTTTATGAGTTCATCACACAGCTCCTTGAAGCTATTGATATTCTCTGAGTCTTCGTCCAGTCTATGTTGCACTTCGTAGACTTCTTTCAAAAATACTTAGATCTTCTCTGGTTTGGGCGGGTTGTCGACAGTAACTGGAGGATCTTGGAAGAGTCGAGATCGGTCTGAGAGAAACTGTTGGTTTTTTCTGACCAACCTCTCTTCCCGCTCTAGACTTCTCTTAGCGTCAGATATAGTATCCGTATTCTCTCGACAATATGCTGCCTGATGGTCAGCAGCTTTAACTTGTTAAGTGTGCAATAACGGATCCGGAGTTTGCGCTCGAAACTTTTGAACCTAGGCGGTAAAATTCCTGCCGGATATTATGTACTAAATCCTACACTGAATGCGGGACGCGTATTGTCTTGCTCAGCCTATCGTTATAGCGATTTAATGCATTCGTTTTTTGGTCTTATGATCAACCGTTGATAGTCCAATTGATAGTCCAGATGTTGGATTCTTCGGGAAATTGTCCACGAAGCTCTTCATCCATTTCAGCCAGATCATTAGGGTTGCGAGAAACCTGGATTTTGATGTTTCTCCGGGACATAAAAAATCGCTCGTCTTCTATCGGACGCCTGCCCGCGTTTGGTCTTAGTGTCGCCTCTCTTTCCCTGCTGTCGGCTTGTTCTGGCTGTGGTAGATTAGCCGCTCCACTTACATATCGTCTTTTTTGGACTACTTCAGCATAATTTCGTAGACGCTGATGCGGAAAGTGCGATAGCTCTGGGTATTTCTTGCACCACAGAGCATGCAGTCAGGCCATGTAATTCTCTCTTTCAGAGGTTACACTCGCATCGCAGCATTCTAACAAGTTGTAATTTTCTCGCTCCGTCCACCTAAGAGCCCCACGATTCCGCCGATCCATCGCATTGGCTTCATTTTCATTGGCTCCCCCAGCTCTAGAGTGGTCGGCATTGTTGGTCGACCCATTGTCGAGATCCCTGCGCGTTCTATTGCTTTAAACCGCACTCACTACAACTATGTTTGATGTCATCATTGTTGTTCCAGAAGAAACTATGGAAAGGTGTTCGTCCATCCTTGTAGAGCCCTGCATGCAAGGACAAGGCTGCGTGCTTTGAGAGGTCGCTCGGTATCTCAGAGTCACCCTTCTAGACACCTCACACAGATGCTATTCAGCTTTTGGCACGATTTTCACATATCCGCTTGTAGGTTAATTCTTTCGGGATCACACCTGGAAAATTGCTCGCGACTGCCTATTAATTTTTTGTAACAATATTCAGCAGAAACCCTTGGTACAGGGACCCTCTATCTGGAACCCGAGGACGCGTTCGGTGGCTTCGTCATAGGCCCTTCAGTTTGATTCTAGAGGAATACCGAAAATGTTGTTTGTTTTTACGTATTTTTAACGGCTTAGCAGATCCTTCGATAATTAAAAATTTTTTTTTTTTGAAAGAAAATTTTTAAAGCTTATAGTCGTTCAGACGCACAGAATCTGAATTTTTCAATTAAAAATAACTAATTTAATAATTACAAGTTTTTCATTAGTCAATTTTAATCTCATTTATGAGTCGAAAAAGGTTCGCCCATCTCAGCCAAGAGAAGGCTCATCTTGAGATAAGTAAGCGCTGTCTTACCTCTTGTAACCATAAAAGTAAGACGAAGGCTTATGTCTCGACTCAGTTTCGGGACGCAGCTAGACATCGATGGCTTGGAGACGAACTCAAGACATCATCAAATTGAACTCAAGTCAATGAATTTTCACTCGGGAGAACTTGTAGTAAATATTTTTTCGTATATTCGTATGTAGTAAATAAGAATTAAAACTAGATATCAATTTTACAATTATCTGTTTTATTTTCAGAAAAATATATTTAAAAAAGGGACGATCTTAAAAAAAATTATTATCTCCAACGCTTATATGTTATTTGTTCATACATAGAAATACAAAGCAAAGTTAAAAGTATCCGAAAAAAACTACAACTCTCTAGCAATTATCTAAGCGAAAATATTTATAAACAATAGTAAATTGTTTAACTAATAATTATTGTTAACTTGCATTAATTATCATCTCCCTATGTGATAAGTGGACAAAAATGTCCCAAAAAGCCGCAACTATTTAGTATTACTATAGGAGAAGATACTTATGAATAATAATAATTTTCTTAAAAAATTAAATTTTTTTGATTTCACTAATTATAATCTGCCTCCGAGTGAAAAGTGGGCAAAATTTTGGATATTTTAGAATGGCTATAAACACTAATAAATTGTTTTAAAAAATTATGTAAATATATCATTATTATTGAAAAGTAGTATTTTATGTATAATAATATAACCAATTTTTTATTTACAAAACATTCAAAAAATCCTAATAAGCTCCAAAAAATTTGCAACACTAATTTTTTTATTTATGGGCTTTTTGAAATCCTATAAACAGACTTATGGTGGGAAAATAGAAGCTGAGATTCAACTTGATTCATCCAGTGTTGACGATTTTGAATAAAATTTACAAAACACCTATTTTTTCTAATGGGAGATACGTGTTAAATTTCATAGATCTTGTGAAACCTCTAGAAATATTTGTTAAAATGCATTTATTTTTGTGTGGATTTAAACAAATTTCTGAGCAATTTGCATAAAAATTAAAAAAAAATGTCGAGTGTATTTTTGGGCCCCCTTTATCATCAATTAATTTTGACAATTTTTTGACAACAATTTCTTCATAAAAAAATATTTTGAATTCGTTTAAAATTTCATTTCAATTCACCTTATCGACTAGAATCATTGAGAAATAGAGCCTGGTTATAACTTGGCACTAATTATTCGTAGTTTTATTTAAATAGATACTAAATGCAGTAACAATGGCGACTTTATATCAATTTTTCGAGGAACTTTGTTAGATATTTTAAATTCCGAATTTATTTATGTTCTAAAAATATGGAATTTCTTAGATTTTGTATTTTCAAGGACCTACATTATCAGATAATATTGAGTTTATTTCAATTTTTATCATAAATCCCTATTTATGATCAAAAATATTTGACGATCCTTGACAACTAAAGCGTGCCCTACAACAGTGGATTATTCAATTATTGTCATAAGGCTCATCTAATACATAATATAGGTACATGCTGTTATGCTAATGGCAAGTTGCATATAAGCCACTTTTTTAAAGTGCGCTCCAACAAATGAACCCTCGATAATTGGTACCTTTACCTTAAAAAACAAAATAAAGAAATATGCTAAAATTTTAGATTTTTCTCAGTACCTCAAATGCTTTAGAGATGTAGAGTAATGACCTGAAAGTGTTCTCAATTCCTAAATAATCCAGAGATCTAGAGAAAACTTAATACCTAAATGGCAAATTATCTAAAGGTCCCATGTTTAGCTCATTCCCTGAGTTTTTAGCCAAAACCCCAATTTTCCTAATTACCTACGACATATATTTTAAATGAAAGTTACATCTTAATTAATACTAGATAATATTTTAAATAAAAATTGATTATATTTGACGACTGTACTAAATTTTTCTCAAATACTTGTTTGAAGTTATTTGACAGTGCAGATAAAACCAATTGTTATAGAGCTCCACTCTCCACTCTCGACTCAAAAACAGACATCAGAAATGCATCAATGAATGATCAAGAATTGAGATTGATAAGCAATAGCTATGTTTTAGGTTTATTCCTCTATATTGCATAGCTCTATCTTTCGACATTGCTGCACAGTCGTGACAGAAATGCCGATCGTTTTCGTTGAGTGGCAGATAAACTCCTTCTCCCCTTTTTACCTTTTGTTTGGATTTACCTCAGCTCGAAGGACGAGCTTCTCATTTCCTCCCTTCCACATTCATGCAAAACTGCGTGTTATCAATTTTGTTATTGGATTGCGAGTGGATTCACAAGTGAATGACTCTTTCATAACCTTCCGAAACAAAATAATGAATGATAAATAAACTAATATTATTCGTATATCATCACACAGAGAAAAGAGACGTTCAATTTATGTTGGGAATAATTTTTTAGCGGAAAAAGTTGTATTTTTACATTCTTATCCGAATGAGAAGTAATATCTTATATCATATCTTATATATATCTTATATCATAT